>JAJOOH010024273.1:0-24331 GCA_029582605.1 Solanum gracilifrons | reverse complement strand
ATATATTACAGTAGTAATTTAAGCTTTAATCGTTAAATGTATTTATTTTTATTTCGTGATATTAATAAATTTGAATGATTAAGACTTAACAAAATATTATAATATTATTAAGATGTTATTCATTCAAGATTTCACCGAAAATATATCTCACCGCTGCTCCATCCACTTTTGTCACTAATACAACCACCATCATCTACCATTATCAACTATTACCACCTAGTGCACATTACTATCGTCCTCAACAACAATGTATCACTACCGTGATCAACCACCACAATCAATTGTCACCATCACTAACCATCATTTACCGTCATCATCCTCAACTATAAACCTATAACCATCACCACCATCAATCAATTATCTCCACTCACTAGTCATCCTTTATAATTATCATCACTAGTCAATATTTACAATCATCACTACTAAAGTGCATAACAAAAAATCTTAGAATCCTAATAGTTGCTGTATGAAGTTTAGTATAAAGCAGAATTTGCCTATTTATTCATAGTCTAAGGACCTATTAAATCAAAATCACTTTACTCTTCTAAAAACACATCTTTTGAAATCCATTATGTCAGCAAACAAAACATAGAAACATTAAAAAACAACAAAAACTAGAAAAAAAGGCTTTGCATTTCTTTCAATTTCAAGAGTACCAAGAAGTGTCTTGTGTACACAAGAAAGAAATCTACTTTTAAAAAACAACCCAAAATTACAAGAAACTCATCCTGCAAGAAAACAACCTAAAATTTAAACAAAACTTCACACATGTTAAACTTATTAAGTTCATTAGGGAAGTAAAGGATCAACATAAAGTTCTTAAAGTTGTTAGGACTAAGGACTTAAACCCTGCTATTTGCTGGCAATGGCAAAACACCATCAAAGAAATCACCAAAGTACCCACGCGGTTCGTGTACTAGCTTTGAGATTATGTCTCTGAGTGTGATTACCCCCTCGAGATTTCCCATGTCATCGACAACGTAGATCCTGTGGATCTTCTTCGAGTCGAGCTTCATGATAACGTCTTTAAGGCTGTTACCTCTTCTGCAAGTAACCATGTGGCTTAAGAACGGGGAGTTCTTTTCGTGCTCCCCCTGATACCTTCTAACAGATGTCAGGAAGTTCTTTGCTGTTATAGATCTGCAGAGTGATGACAACCAGTTAGGGAATGAGGATGATTTTCTTAACTCATGGTACTTGTAGTTTATGACTGAAATTAAATGATACGCTTGTTTGATCGTTCACAAGATGTGTGATCCGATGAATGTCATGACACGAGATGTGCTTCAGCGTGAAATGTGAATTATAAGGAAATCAATTTCACATGATTGGTTCAGATTCAATAAAAAGAACGAACAAAGACAAAACGGAGGACTTAAAACAGATTGTAGGCTTAAGATGAATATATGCAATTTAAAACATATTTAGATTTAGCGATTACACTATGTCTAGAGAACTATGTAGTACTGCTTCCTTTTCACATGACAGCCATGAAATTGTATTATTAGCTATGTGTGTTTTATTAAGTTGTTGTGAAACATGTAAAACTATGAAGGTCGAAGCAACCTGTAGTCCTTGTAAATTTCGGGAGCAATCAGGAGGAACTGAATATCTCTGATGCTTATATTACCAATAGCTTTCCTGCCACCACTTTCGACCACTGGGACTCCTCCAACACCATTCTGTCTCATCAACTTGAATGCCTGCAGCACTGGTTCATCCTCATCCACCTGAAAGCAGAACAAAAATAGAGTTACGAGGTTATAAAATGCACAACACAGATGTGTTAAAGAAAAACTTGGCTGCAGAGTTGATGAGTTTTTGAATAAAAAGAAAGCAACAATAATAAGCATCAAAACATAGAATCTTGTGCAAGTTGCTGGTTAGGTGCTAAGGCTATCAGCCAAAAAATACTAATTGTGATAAAACGAGAGGGCTACAATTAGCAAAAACAATGAGATTTTCAACTATTTGCTTGCATGTCCAACAAGACAACATAGAGTTTCATCCTCTACGGGCTATTATTAAAGACTGCAGATGTCTACTCGAAGTCAACAAGGCGAACATTATCTACATTTGAAGAGAACCAAACCAGTGGGCAGACTATATGGCAAATGAAGGTCGCAGGCATGAAACATATTTGCTTATATGGGAAAATGCTATCAAGGAAATAGAGATTTTACTCCTGGCAGATTTAAGCAATTTTTACTCCTGTCAAGCTGATATGCTGGATCATAAATCACAGTGTACAAAAAGCAAATATTTACCCAAAGCAGAATCAGCTACTCACCACGTGATTGTTAGTGGATGATCAGTGGTGCAGCAGCCAAATTAGGGGGCACAGAAAAGAAGAGAATGAAATGAAACAAAAATGGAGAGAACTTGTAAAAGCACAAAGAAAACATCTAAATCAGTCCATCCATCAGGTAACCATTTGCAGCAAATATGTACCAGAACTAAGCACTCTAAATTTTTTGGCATACTAACTTCAAGCATTTCGTGTAACCAAACACATGAAGAAATAGAAACCAAGGAATTTCAAAATTGAAGATCTTTCAGCAAAATTTGCAATCTGATGAACCCGATAAAAAATAAGTCAACAAAATAGTATATGTTCATAGATTGTGGAAAAGTTACTCCATTATCTGCAAAGAACAAAGCAAGCACATGCTCAGTAGCAGAAGCATAAAAACTCTAGCTCATACCTGAATGATGCTACTTGGCTTCATTAAAGGAAGACCAAGTTCATATAATTTCTTTGAACCCCAGCTCTCGAACCAATGGAGACCAGCACATTCTTCTAGCATGTGTATAACAGCAGGTTGAGTTATGATGTTATCAATCTTATATTCCCCTAAATCAACCACGGGAATACTCTTCATCTTGTATTTAGATAACAAGAGAAGCATTGTCAGAAAGGAGTTTGATTTCTGCAAAGCCAGAAATGGAGCCCAGCGGAATGAACCTGAAATGTCCCGAACCTAAGTAATCACATGTTAGTCAGCACAATTGCCCAAATAGCCTTGTAAAAGGAAAATCAGTAGATGCTTATGGAAAAACCACAAGTTTAGTATAGAGAATAACCTTGGTGTTCTTGTAGAGATCTGACGAAGTTAACGTCTCAAAAAAGTTACCAGAAGTCGCTGTTGGAGATTCTGGATGCAAACTTCTGAATCTTGGAGAAGCGACTCCGTTAACAGCTGCAGCCAAAGCAGGGCTGAGTGTATCATCTGCTGCATTCATTACCGAATCAAAAGCAGAGGTGCCCTCCATCTTTTCCGACTGTAAAGTATGTCACAAAAATTGTTTTGAGCATTTTCATAGGAAAAACATTTAAAATAAGAATACCACGGTCTTTGTAGGAGTTGATTTCTCTGATGGTTACTCAACTAATAATTATTATCTCAGAAAGTCACTTTCTTTGAAGAAAATTGGAATAAGAAGAAATGCGACTTACTGATATAATAACTATTAGTTGAGACCATCTAAGAAATCAACCCGTCTTTGCAACAATTTACTAGACCTTCATCCATTTGAAAACTTGTTTTAACCTTTCCTCAACTTTTAAAGGCAACACATGTTCATCAATTTCATAGTTGTGAATGAGAAAAAACACATGAGATTGTCGGATAATTGAGAAAACACCAACCAACTGGTCCCATAAAGACAAGACAGATGTTTAATTACGATTACGTATAGGTACATACCTGATGGAGGATCCATACCACAATGCCGGCAAATTCCACTATGCCAATATATCTATCAATCCAAGTAGCATCTTCAGGGGCATCAACATCTACAACAGGTGCGCTTAGTATTTTGTGCTGTGATAGTAACTTAACAGCTTCGGCCAAAGTTGCATCAGAATTTATCTCAATAACTGCAGAGAAGAATAACAATCATTGACATCAATCGGACAATGGTAGTACCAGAAGAGCAATAAATCATGAACACTCTACAAAAAGAATGACTACTAAGTCAACTCTTCACTGGCAGAGAATAAAGCACCTAAATGAAAAGTCATGAGTTGATAAGGTTACCAGCTGAATGCTGCTTACAAAGAATTTCAGTGTAGAAAATTTCTCTAGTTTTTAAAATTTAATTTCTACTCAAATAGATTTTTGTTACTATCTATTGTCGCTTGTACTTCAATTATCACACTTTATTGGTGTAGTTATTGTTCCCTTTTCCAAAGTGTTATCATGTTTTCTATAGTAATTTGCCATGATCCCTTCACTTCGGTTATTTCTTTTTTTGTTTGGCTTTGATATGCTTTGCCTTGGGCTGAGGGTCTATCAGAAACAACCTCTCTATCCCTCAAGGTTGAGGGTAAGGTCCGTGTACACCCCACTTGTGGGAGGTTACACCAGGTATGTTGTAGTTTCTACTCAAATAAACAATGCTTAACCAACCAAAATGATCTACTAAACCTCTTTACAACTTTTTTCTTGGATAACCCAACCATGGTATTCAGGCCAGCTTGCAGACTATTTCTTCAGGGCACATATTATCTCCCACCAGCACAAAGTGGTCCCAAGTAACTTTGTCCATCAAGCCCACCACCACGTGCGCTCGAGCGTAGAGCGCACGAGGGGACATAAAAAGCAACAAAACGAATCATGATTCTTTCCTCTGATCAGAGATCTCTGGCTACCATCATTCTGATGATTCAATTAGTAAAACATACAACAATTCTCTTCTTTTAATTAAAGCTGATTATAAGCTAAACAAGACACAAATCGCATAAGTTCCTACAACTAAGACTAATTAAAACATTAAATCACCCACAAAAACAACGTAAAGATCATTTCTTTGAGTATTACAAATCACACCCTTTCTTTAAGTGATCAAGAAAATCTCTTTTTCTGCCTGAAAACACACCAAATCAAGAATCTCTTATACAGAATACCCAAAAAAAAAACATAAAGATCATATCTTTATGTGTTATTAATCACACCCACAAGCTACAAATCAAAATTATAACCTCTAATTAAACATAATTAATGTGTTTCTAACCTTGATTAGAAGGAGCAGGAGGAAAATCAGAAACAGGAATGTTTTCAAAACAAGCGTTTAGCTTTTCAGTAGGACTAAGCTGTGGTTCTTGTATATCCCATAGATCTTCCACTTGCATACCAACTTTTGCTTCTGGGCTTCTTGGTGTTTGACATCCTTCTTCCATCACCATTTTTTTTTTCTCTGTGGTTATTACAGAGTGATTCACAAATAAATCAACAATTTGTTGCTTTTTTAAGAAAGTGATCCAATTATTACACTAAAATATTTGTCAATTATTCCGGTATTAGTACTACCAATAACAATTTCACTAATTAATTTTTTTTTTTAAAGAAAAGATCCACGTAGACTATGATATGGTAATCCTAAGCCATTTGTCCACCTGTACTTTCTCTCTCATCATATTAAGATTTTGTTTTATAATTTAAAATAAATAAATTATTTCAAGTTCAAAAAGAGAGATGGAATTTTTCTTTATATATCGTTTAATAAGCTTCTTAATTATTTTAAGAAATAAACTTAAAAAGTCTTTAAGGATAAAGTTTAAAATAATTGAAAGACGTTTGCACTAGAAAAAGTTGAAACATCGTTGTAATTATAAGAAAGTGTTTAGTATATAAAATAAGACATGCTTAATATTTTAAAGTAAACTAATACATCATTTTTAGACCGTAAAAGAAAAGGCATCATATTAAAAAGGTAAAATCTATGTCTCAATACTCATTTGGTAGTTTATTTATTTACAAAATTAAAATATTAATTATATTTTAGTGAGAAAAATGAAATAGATTATTATAGGAAGATATAGATGAGAAGTAAAGCGGTGAAAGTGGATGATTGGGGTGGAGCTTCTATTCTTATCCATTATTTGTTTGTTTCAGAATTCATTAAAATATGGAAAACCTAACACTTATCCGGTTTTGCAGAAGGGCCACTTCTAAACAAATAAATCAGGGGGCTGATGCGTTACGTGGACAATGCCGCCTTTCATCATCAATTATGACACCTCCACATATATCTTTTTTTTAAAAAAAATTAAGCTGTCATTAAATATTTATCGAAATATAATTTAATTATTACTTCTTTTTTGAGTTACTTTAATTTGACATGTAATTTAAGAAAGAAAAAAAAATGTTTTTGAAATTTATAGTTTAAAATAAGTGATAGATATTTGTCACTATAAATCACTTCATTGAGGATAAAAATGAGTGTTTTAAAGTTAAACGGTTACTTATTATTTTGTTTAGAACGAACTAAAAAGGAAAGTAAGTCATATAAATTGAAACAGAGGAAATAATTATTAATTGTTCTTTTAAAAATAAAAATAAGTCATATAAATTGAAATCGAGGGAATAATTTTTAATTGTTATTTTACCTGAAATATTCTTTAGGTATAAAAATAAACAATCGATAGTTAAATTGTATTTTGATAATATTTACATAATTGATAGTTAATATATGAAATTCAAAAAAAAAAGATATTTAGATTATTATTTTCTTATAAACACTTTACTCTCTTTTTTTATACTTTCACACTGACTAACGGATTTCAGACGTAAAATTCCTCCTCAACTTTTTTTTTTTAAAAAAAAATAGTTAAGGGGAGAAAAAATATATATGGGGAGAGGTGATTAGGAAATCAAATTCGTACTAATAAAATGAAATTTAATACTTTATATTGTAATTTATTTATACACATAAATTGTAAATTAATTGAAGATAAGCACGCGTCATGGTTGGGTCAACTTAAGTGTACCTTTCAATGGGGTTGGCTGCTCCATATTTATATATCTTCATTCTTTAGACCCTACAAAGCTATGCTTAGTCACTAAAACAATTATTTTGATTTGGCATTTTATCAGTTTTTTTCATAGTTAATACTTAATAGAGGATAGGGAACAACTAAAAATAATAATTGAGCACAAACTAACAAATTTTAAACTCATTATTTCGAAGATTTAGGGTGTATTTAGTACGAAGGACATCTATAAAAGAAAAAGAAATTACTACTTTTTCAATATTCAGTACATGTGAAAAATATTATATTTTAAAAATATTAGCGGTAAATACAATTTAGATAAATATTATTGAAGGCAAAAGAGTGGTAATGGCCGATGGTAAGGAAGAGCTAAAGGTGGGTGTGGGTGGTGGGGATTAGTGGTGTGGAGTGTGAGGATGAGCCTACAGAATATTGAAAATAAGTTGCGTAGATAAGTTGTGTTGGAGGATGAAAAAAAATACGATTAATATAATATATTATATATAGAATTTATTTTTATTTTTATTTTTGCTAACAATTAGTATTAACTTTCTTATTTTTAAGATAAATTTTTATAGATGATATTTTTATATCAATCAAACGTAGAAAAAAATAAAAAGTAGCTTCCTCGCTATTGAAAACACCCCTAATGACGTCTTAACCAACTAAATTGTGTGTGCAATAATATGCTTCCACAACAAAAGCTCTTCACTCAACAGTCAATACTGCCGCCTAAAATAGAAATTCTAGACACCGATCGAAGATATTTTTGACGGGCAGTTCAGCAAAATATACGGAGTATTCATCTTAAAATGGATACGTGAAATAAGAATAATAATTTTAAAATATTTTTATTTTATATTTAATTTAAAATTTTATTAATTTCAAATTATTTTATTTCACAAAAATAATGGATTAGAGTAATAGTTTAATTAGCACGGGTTTAATTACTTCTTCCCCTTTAATAGCCATGACTAAATATTAGTGTAGTATCTTAATATTAAAATGTATTCCAACATATGTTGACCCCACCTCTAGATGCACATGTTATTACTATTAAAATTAAATTATGTCTATCAATCGATTAACCATTGGTCTATTACTCCTACTAATCATACCATTTTGCATATTGAAATTCTAAAATATACAGACAAAGATGAAAGCTGAATAATATAAGACTATTTTTGTAATAGGTTAGGGAAATTGGATAATACATTAAAAAGAAGGAAAACTTACTAACATATCCAGTCGGTCAATTAATTTATCAAAATGAACGAATACAATATATATCAGCGTCTATATATATAATTTGTATTTTATATATATTTATAAATTAGTTGATTGAAGTATTTAAAATTGTAATTATTCATAAGAAATATCGGATAATTCATTAAGAAATTCAACTTCTTGTCGAAACGGGCCAGCATTAGCTCCCGTTGGAAATTGCTCCAGTAATATCCAATGGGCTTTTGGATTTAAGCCCAATGTCCGCCTAAAACTTCATGCTTTTAAAAAGGGAAAACTACAAGGTTAAGCAAATTTATACTACTTAATTACTCATCATAGCTATAGTTTTCTATAATTACCATTCACGAGTCACGACTAACATTATACATTAATTACGCGGGCTGACTTCGAGTTTGTATAATTTGTCACGTTTGTATATGTATAATTCATCAGAATATACAAATACATATGTATAATATACAATTATCTAACTTATATACATATACAATTCACCTCTCTCTCACTCTCTGCCCTCTCTCGCTCGCCTCTCTCCTCCCTCTCCCAATCTCGCTTGCCATATATACAAATGCATGTATAATATACAATTATCTAACCTATGTACATATACAATTCACCTCTCTCCCACTCTCTGCCCTCTCTCGCTCGCCTCTCTCCTCCCTCTCCTAATCTCGCTCGCCTCTCTCCTCTCTCTCCTAATCTCTCTTGCCATATATACAAATACATATGTATAATATACAATTATCTAACCTATATACATATACAATTCACCTTTCTCCCACTCTTTGCCCCCTCTCTCTCGCCTCTCTCCTCTCTCTCCCAGTCTCGCTCGCCTCTCTCCTCCATATAACATGTAGCTACGAATTATAATTATCAAACTATAGCTATGGAGAGTAATTAGGCTATTTTTGAGTGGCTATATGTGAAAGTTCCCCTTTAAAAAGGTGAAAATTTTATAGGGATAATTGTACAGAATGACAAACTTATAATCTAAAATAAATGGAGTACCTACTGTTTGATTTAATTGCGCCTCGTAGCAAAAGTTTGTCAGTCGCCACTCTCCCTTTCTCGCTCGCTCCCTCTGTGCTCGCCTCTATCGCTTTATACAACAAAATTGTATAAATTGCGTTTCTGTTTGTATAAAGCGAGAGAAAATTGTATATACACATGCAAATATATATTCGTCCTATACACTTATAATTATACAATAAAACTATTCTCCTGCCCAGTTCTCTTTTGCCTTTCTCTCTTTCTCGTTTTATACAAACACATATTATACAATATAATGTATAATTTATATTTGTATAATGTATAATTTATGTTTGTATAAAGCGAAAAAAAATTGTATATACACATGCAAATACATATATATTCGTCTTATACACTTATAATTATACAATACAAATATTCCGCTGCCCAGTTCTCGTTTGCCTTTCTCTCTTTCTGGTTTTATACAAACACAGATTATACAAATATAATGTATAATTTATGTTTGTATAATGTATAATTTATGTTTGTATAAAGTGAAAGAGAGAGAGATTGTTGATATACAAATATTTTTGTCAACGATTTATACAAACGAGAGGCTAACAACAATTTATACAAATGGCCTGCCAGCGAAATTATACAAATCTGAAGAGGAGCCAACAAATTATACAATTGCTTCTTTTTGTATATATGTATAGCGAAATAGACATAGCTTTCAATTGTATATGTATAGTGAATTATACATATATATGTTTGCTATGGAGCGCAATAATGCAAACTTTGCTATAACATACAAATATTATTTTTTTGTTTGCTATATGTAAAAGTTGCTCAATTTTATAATTGATATATATAGAACTAAATTAATCGAAATCCCACTACTTTATGAGATAATTACTTAAATACATGCTAGTTTGCAATATTATGAATCTTATCAGATTTTGGTGTGTCAAAATTAGGTGTAATTTGTTCTAGATATATTGTATCCAAGTGGATTCACATGTGTTTGATATACATAGATAAATCTCGCTCGTGTATCTGATATCCCAAATACACGTGAATCACACCAGATAATATAATTCACATGTATATGAGATACATAGATAAATCTTGCTCGCTTCCCTTCAGTTCTCACTTGCCTCTCTCCCTATTTCATTGTTTTTTATAGAAAAAACCATGTATCTAAAATGTATCGAACATGAAATCTGATATGAAATTATTAATTAACGAAATAAAATTTAATTATTTCAAACTATAATAAAATTAGTAAATACTAGTTTTTCCTTCTAAGAAAGCATCTTTCATTTTTTTATTTTTTTAAAATCTAATAGTGCCAGAGATGAACCAATGGTTTCAAATTAATAGCTGGTCCAACAGTACTATTATAGTGATAAATAATCAGACACGTGATAGATATATATAATGTGTTCCATCAGAAGAGACAATAATTTTCCGGTTTAAGTCGGTATCAAGATAATTCAGCGCTAGCTGTTCTCTTTTCTAAAGAATATATTCAATAGTCAATATTCGTTTTGAAGTCTGATTAATTTAATAAATATCTTTGAAAAAATTGGGGAAAATTACATATAACGAAAAACATGAGCAAATTGGATATAAGTGAAAAGAAAATTGGGTCGACATGATGAGCTTTGGAATTTTGATTCAATTAGTTGTGTCCACCGTCCAAATTCACATGATTTGGCTTAACTATGTTGCTTTCATCATAAAATCGGTGACTCAATTTTATGATAAGCTTTTCTACGAATTCTTTATTTAATTAATAGGTGGTCCTTTAAATAGCTCTTTAATTAATGTTTTCTCAAGCATCATGACACTTCAGAGGTGACGTTTGTGAGATATTTTTGCCCAACTCAAAGTGAAAGTGAAAATTAAGAAAAAAATTGGTATGGCAGTGGACTTCATCAATTTCAACTAACTATTAATTGAAACACGAAATGATGAGATTCATGAGTATATATATATTTAGATCAGAGAGAATGAAAAACACTACAAATTATTAGTTTCGTTTTTTAATTATTGACAGCTTTGAAAATATCCTCTAGCTACTCAAAACTAACTAAATTTGATATACCCTCGATTTGTATTAGGAACATGTGGCTCTTAAATAGAGAGAATTGTTGAAAACATCCTAAACTTGACGATAATTTATGGGTGGTATATTTCACTCATGTTGTAAAATCGGGAGTATATTTAGGTTTAGTTAGCCAAATAAATAAGATTTTTAAGGCTGTCAATAATTTAAGAATAAAACAAATAATTTGTGTTGAATTTAAGAATATTTTAAATACTTCTTTAAGATTACAAAACTCATGTTTTAATCATGTGATCATATAGGGAAGGAAGCAAAATAATGTGATTTATAAAATACTTCTAAAAGTTTTCCAATCATATATACATACAAAATCGGGAGGTTACAATGTAAAGAATTTTTTGACAAGGAGCACGAGCTTAGTTGATTGGATTGCGTTGCTTGATGTTCCGATGTATCGAGAAAATAGTAAATTCATATATTTATGATGGAATATTTATAAACGATGATATATAAAATTTAGAAGTACAGAGACAAAGATCGTTCTGTTTCGCTTGCATTAGAGACCATAATCAAATTAGACTTCTATGAAATGAGGACTTGCTCATTTTGTTACCCTTGTTGACCAAATAATGTCTCACTAAGATTGAGAACCTCAAGTCCTCAATGGATATAAAACATTAGATTAGTTCATTATCTATTGCCTAAAGTCCTTAATTCAAAGTTGAAAACGATTTTTTTGTATTTTAGTTCAATGCATCAATATTTTTATTATTCCATCCGTTCACATGCATTTTTTGTCACACTTCTACTTCTCAAGAGTAAAATTGCTTGGACTCTAACCAATATTTTAGAAAATTATTTCCATCATATTAATATTAAAAAGATTGTAATTTATAATTTCCAAAAATTTAAATTTAAAAATGAATTACATTGACTCTCGTAAAATGAGTTGGGATCCGTGTATTAGTGTAGAACTCGTGGTTTTTGTCTGTCACATGGTATTGAATCTTCACATTTGGCATATGAAAAGAGACCCTCTTAACTCATTGCATTATATGTGATGAAACAGTACCCCAACACCTTTCACTTTCTCTGATCGACCTACTTATCTTACTCATGAAATAAATTGGCCACAATTTTTACTTAAATTGTCATTTTTCAAAACTCAGTAATTTAGTTAACCCTATTACTCTTCCTTCTGTTCAATTTTATGACTTTGTTTGAATTGACACAGAAATTTAAAAGAAAATGTAATATTTCATAAATTTGTGGTCTAAAATAAGTCATTGATATTTGTATAACTATAAATCATCATTTCACTAAAAATAAAATATATATTTTAAAGTTAAGTAATTACTAAATAGATACATACTAAAAAAATAAAAGTAAATCGTATAGATTTAAACAGATGAAAAAGAAATTAGTTTGATCATTCCGTTATTACTTTAAACAAACTATACACAAGTTATCTTGAAGCTCGCTATACAGTCATATATACTCAATTTTTTATTCCACTCGCTCATAGATTCTCACATTGAATCCACCAACCATATGTGCAGTCAAAAGAGGCAGAAAAATCGGTTTTTCAACATTTACCGGTTTAATCTCGAACCGCCTAAGAACCGAAGCCAATACATACTTCATCTGTGTGAATGCCATTTCTTTCCCCAAACACACCCTTGGACCGGCTTGAAACACTGGATACTCATACGGACTCACACTTTTCAACCCTCCGTTTTCATCGATCCAACGTTCCGGTTTAAATTCGAGTCGGTCTTTTCCCCAAATCTCCTTCATCCGGCCCATACCGTACGGGAAATAAGTAACTCTATTGCCCTTTTGAACCCTTGTTCCGTCTGGTAATATGTCGTCTTTAGCCGCGTGCTTAGAATCCCAAGCTACTGGTGGATAAAGCCTCATTGATTCATTCAAGCACGCGGCTAAATACTTCATCTCTTTTAATTCGTCAAATTCAAGAGCCTTATCGCCATTGTTGATCGACGTTATTTCATCTATCATTTCGTTTTTAACGTCATGGTGATTGGTAGTGAGCCAAAAAAGCCACGTCAATGCGGAAGAAGTGGTGTCTCTTCCCGCCATGAGGAAACTTATAGCCATATCTCTCACCACTTCATCTTCGTGTCCAGCAATTAATAATCTAGACAGAAGATCCCCTCCATTTTCATTAATAATGATTTTTTCTTTCTTCTTCTTCTGTATGATCTCGTCGATACAACAGTGAACGCGTTTCACGTTTTCCTTCAGCTTCTTCTCCGATCCTAAATTGAGCGCTCTTTTACTTTTCCAAATCGCGTAAACTGGAGCCATGCCACGCATGGCACACGCTCGAGAGGCGGTATCGAACGAATCAACGAGAACTGGCACGTGCGAGAGATCATCCAAGCAGTGCGGGTCAGTACCTAGGGACACCTTGCAAATTGTATCAAAGGCGAAACGCCTAAGCACGTCTTGCAAATCCAACGCTTTGCCAGATTTAGCAGCCTGGTTTAACAACGGAATGAGCCTGTTTTCGACTACTTCTTCTAGAATTTTGACGACAAACTCCCTCAATGAATTTGTGCTGAACTCATGACTAGCCAATTTACGCTGCGCGTTCCACAGCTCCCCGTCCACGTTGAATATCCCACGCCCTAGAAAATCGCCTAGAATATCCGTAAACGGTTTCCCCTTTGGATAATTAATAAAATTCGTTTTGAGCATGTACTCAACGTTATCCGGATTGGCTGTGATTATAGTCCGAGGAGCACCGAATCGCTGAACTAGAATGGTTTGTGTTGGGGAGTCAGATAAAAGTTGAGTGTACCAATCCAGTAGTCGATGTCGATTTTTATAAAAGGAAATAAGGCATCCAAGGATTGGGTAAGAGGAAGGGCCATAGATAGGAGTGAATTTGAGATGAAGTTTTAGGGAATGGGTAAGAAACCCTAAAATGAAGAAAAGAAAGAGAGAAAGAAACATGTTGTTAATTAGGTGGTTATGAGTTAACTCTACAGTACTGTTGCAGTGAGTTTTATTTATAGGGGAAGAGTGAATGAGATTTGATTGTTTTTGAGATGGATAAGTGGCTGTATTTATATTTGTGGAAAGAAAATGACAAAGAGGATTGGAAATTTTGCACACTTTTTTATTATGCATTTAAATCACGTGTTTTTTGTGCGCGTAAAGTGAAACTTGAAAAAAAAGTTGGCTGCGGTGGAGAACTTTTCATAATCATGCGCAGAGAAAATGTTGTAACGATCGACATGTAACATTGTCTTATCTCTATATTAATAAAAAGTTTCATGACTTCAATTTTTATTTTTGAGATTTTTATCAAGCACTAATCTACTAGCCTCAATTCACATTACTCTTTCCGTTTCAAATTATCTATGGTGCTTCAGTTGGCCAATTCGGAGGGACAGCGGCGGGAAAAGATATAGTTATATATGAATTAAAGGGCAACATAACTTCTAGAAAAATATTACGTGTCTGTCATTAGCCATGATATCTTAATAATATATACATTCTCTCATTTAATCTGGAGCTTCTTTTCATGGTAATGCACCTCATATTATAAAGTATGTTACTATTTCAATACTTTTGACCATCTAATTTTATTTTCTTCCATGTATTATATAGTCAAACTTCAATACTTTTGACTATTCAACTTACTAATATACATGCATGTATTATAGTCAAATTAATCGATATTGAAATTAAGAAATATTACAAAGGTCGTTTTGTACGTCTATAGAATATATATAAATTCTGCATTGAATAATTCAATGTTTGGTTAATTAGGCCTATAGTTAAGAAACTGTATTTGCTAATTAATTAGGCTAATATATGTACACCATATTTGTATTATTTACTTATGGTACGGCATAAATACAAGGTACCATTGTTCAAGGGACAATTAATTCTTCGGTGCTTAGTGTCATGATCCGCCATTTTTCCATTAAAATAAAATATGTAAATAAAGGATAAAGAAACTAGAGTTGTGTAGAGGTTTGTGGAAAACTCTAGAACTCCCTAGATATTTCCTTGGAAGTCTTACATTGGAAGAAGAATAGTCCTTAGTGGAATATTCTAGAGAAGTATATATGGATATTTCCCAAGGAAGGTTATGGAATCACATGGAAAGTCCTTGAAATATTCTAGAGTTGTAGAGAATTCTAGAATAAGGATTAAAGTGTAAATATGTAGGGACTTGTGTAGTAATTTTTATTTACACTTTAACCCCTTAGGAAATAGTATAAATAGAGGGATTCTCATTTGTAAATCTTCAACCAAGTTGTAAAGCATTCTTCAAGCAATACAAAAGTCTTCTTCCAAAATTCTCCAAGTCTTTCTTGAGCTTACAAGATCGTGAAAGATTCGTGAGTAAGTTGTCAAGTGCCGCACGGAACATTAGTGAGAGCTCTAAGTCTGTGACATTAGGACTTCCAAAATTAACGGATGCGAAAATGGTGAATTATATTAGTTATTTGATTCTCGTATTTTAAATTTTTTATGATAGTTTGAATTCACACCAGACATTAGTTAGTTTGATTATTGTACTTCGAATCAAACAAAATAATTAAAACAAAAGGAATATTTCATTATTTCTTAAAAGATTGTGCAAAATCTTTTTATGAATAAGTAAAGTGAAAGGATTAAATGGGTTGTTAAATAAGTACTTGAGAACAAAGTTGTCACGATCCAACTCACCGGGACGTGCGGGCACCTACTCTAACCACCTAAGTAGGAGGACCCTCGATTCCCAAACTATTAAAGACATGCGAAAGATTAAGAAACTGAAGACAAAAGGAAATTCATACAATTTTTACAACATAAAGAGTTTTCAAACGATTCAAAGATAACTTGTAAAGTAATTTACTCCTCCAGGGATTTAGTCTAAACATGTACAAGAGTTTCTATGATTACAAGGTATAAACATGATAACAAATGATGCAGCTCCCACCACATGGAAGGACAAATAGAAGCTATTAGAGATTGTCTTCGTCTTCACTTATAAAACATCACTGACCCTGCAATCAGACTATGCCAACAAGACATAGTAAGAGTAGTATCAGTACAAACCACACGTACTAGTAGGCATTATTGGTCAACCCGATACCCATTACATAATATAAGAAATTGACTAGTAGGAAATGTGCAATAAGACTGTTCATTCCTCTACCTTTATATCATCCTGCCCTTACCATTTCTGAATGCTTTAAAATATACTAGTACATTTGACTCTAACCCCTTATTCGCTTCGATCTTGATCATAGCTTAACAATTCTATCGTTTTACATGAGTTTTCGGATGTAACCACTATCAATCCGGCCCAACCACTCATGACATACCCTTAATTCTTCCACATCACCATTTAACCCTTGATCCCATAATACATACTATAAAGGCTCGCTAACCGTTTCAATACGAATCACCTTTCCAGGTAAGACCTAACTACCTAACATTTACGACACAAACACCTCTCCACTTCTCAATTTTTAAAAACACAGACAACCTCTCTAAAGTAATACATAGTAACATTTTGAACCTCAGTCCCCACTTACCATACCACATCCCGATTGGGCCTGACCATTCACCGTTCCTGCAGTAACGAGATATATAACAAGTAAACACACATATACAATATGCATAATTCAATTATCATTCATGAGCACCATATTAATTCCCAACATCATCCATGACAGGTAGATACAAATATAGTAGTCACCAATGGTTCTCTCATGGAACCCAAACCCAAACCCAAACTGTTAGTGTGTTAGAACGTGACACCCGATCCAATATACATGTGTCAGAACGTGATATTCGATCCAATATATGTGTCGGAATGTGATACACGGTCTAATGTATGTGTCGGAACGTGACACTTGATCTAATATATATGTTAGAACGTGACACCTGATCCAGTCAGCACAGCCACAATCACAATCATAATTAACAATATTCATAGTCATACAATCGAGTAATGTGTTCATGGGATGTAATCATTCATATATACTCATTTACATTAGATTTGGTTTACATTCTTTATTCTCATACATGCATGCATACAACGAAGCAACTACTGGCATATATCACACAAATAGGAAATCAAACCATCACCTACCCCTAGTTCAAAAGACGGGGATTCCCACTATGGTACACATCTTACGTACCCGTTAGGAATACCGATACAACCATTCCTTTTTCGGTACACAAAGGCCTACGCATGAATTCTACCGTCAATTAACAATATACTACGCAGTGAACATGAATTTAAAACTACTCAATTAATAAACCTAACTTACCTGGGCGCCAAGTAGTTGCAGAGGGATTTTAGCTCCAATCCTGGTTTTCGGACCTCGAGACGATTGATTTGACCGAGAATCCGCAAGCTATCGTCATCCTTGCGCTAGAAATCTCTTCCTCCTTCTTTTCCAAACCTAGAGCAGCCTTTTGAGGGTTTCTGGGGTGATCCTCACCTCTTTTTGGTGTTTTGGGAAAAAAAAGAAATAAAGTTTCGCGTCATTTACGTTCTGCCTCGACCATCCCGCTTTGGTGCTCCCTGTCCCGCTGGAGCGCCGCCGTCCTAGCAACATCTGTTCCGCTCCGGAGGGATGATGGGCCCAGTTCTCTCGACGTTTTTCCTTTCCTAAATATGACGGTGCAGATCGTTACAAAAGTTAAACAAATAAATTTACTTTTATTTTTATTAAAATGAGCAAATAAATAGAAATTAGGTCTAAACTGCATAACATTAGTTTTTTTACGAGTCCGGAGCCAAAAGGGTAAGATTTTTTTTCGAAAATTCCAAAAGGGAAACAAAATTAATTATCAAACCAAAAGGGAAACTTTCTTTGACGCTGTTTAAATTAGGGTACCCGCCGCAAGGCGCGAAACCTCATGCGACTGGTATGGCGCGGCCGCTTTTTAGCCTTGTAATGCTCAGTTGCCATGCGCCTTATAAGGTGCATTGGTTTCAGCGCCTTGCGCCTTTTTAAAAAAAAATAAAAAAATTGGTCCGATTATTATTTTTTGAAAAAAAATAGTTTTTGTTTAATTCAATTATTTGTATTGTTAAAAAAATTTAATTTATAATTTTGAAATAATTTCATAAATGATAAAAATTGATTGGTTTTTAAAATTATACTATTTCTTTGGTCCGATTATTAAAAATAAATAAATTGTAAAGTTGCTAAGCCTAATCTTTTGTCATAATCAATAATAATATATAAAATTATCTAAACTATCCATTAATTTTTTTTTGAACTCCTCCGATTATTAATTTTTTTTTAAGTCCTCCAATTATTAAACTCTTCTTTTTTTGAAGTCCTCCAATAAAAAAATTATTTTTAAATAGTAAATGTGTGTAATAGATCGTCATGATAAATTAAGTGTGCAACTGACTTTTCGAGACAAGTTCAAGGATGAATTTATGCTTTTTTCCTTACGCAAATAGTGGTTTCTTAATAAGAGGGCCTAGTTGGGAAAAAAAAGAAAGAGACGTCTATCATAAAAATTACGCATATTATAATACAGTAAAATTTAGCTAAATTAATATAGGTGAGATCATAAAATTTTATTAATTAAAAGAGTGTTTTGATCAGATTCATGTTCAAAGATGTAGAATTTAGAAGAAACTGTAGATATCAACAGAAAAAACAATGTTGATGATGAAGCTGAAGATAATACAATACCATTGGAATCATTTATGCGTAAGGAATCACTTATCACATTTCGAACTTTTTTCATTTTAATGGTGCAGGTCGAAAAAATAATACCAGGACTTGCAAATGCAATAAGAAAAGTTAGAGATGAGCTTTAATTAGGTTGAAATTTTTTCAAAAAACAAAAACAATAAAATCATATTTCAGTAAATTGTCTTAAATATATTTGTAATTTTAAAAATTATTAATTAATAATAATAATGAGACCATATATTTATATAGGGGTCTTCTCAAAATATAGATTATGTTATTATCTTATCGAAATGAGTGATTTTTTTCCATTAGCTCAAGTCGAAATATGAGAAAAAATATTGTTCTAATGAGATTATTAATTTATTGAATATTAATTTAATAAAATTTTACGATAGTTTTTTTTTCTAAACCGAACCACCCTATGTGGGCCAGCTAGCAGTGTAGTAATAATAAGAATTAGGCACGTGATATAATTTAGAGCACGTCCTCGTGTCTGTAGCCAAATTAAGAAAAGGATTTAAAATGTCCATATATAACCATATTTATTTTTTATTATTTTTCATTGAAGGACCATTTTTTTCCTTTTTAGGTTTACGTTTGCATCAACCTCTCACACAATTATATCGTCCTATTATTTTTTTAGTAAGCAGTATTCATATTTAAAATTTTAATCATATTTATATATAAAAATAATAATTCAAAGATACTAGTTCCTCTATCCTAATTTATATACCTCACTTTTCTTTTTAATTAATTCTAAAAAAAGATATATTTTATTCTTAATGAAATAATTTATAGTCACACAATGACACAACCATCTTTCACTTATTTTAGACCAAATATTTCAAAACTATTTCTTTCTTAACCTACGTGTCAAGTATTATATAAAATAAAACGGAGAGTACTATAAAAGTTAAAACTGGATATTAAAGGACTTGACCAATAGCATAAAACATGCAAATTGTATATCTTTTTATTTTTTCATATATTTTATATATCTTTGAGATGATTTTTTTTTTTATAAAAAAATCTATATAAGAAAATTCAAAAGTGTCGAAACTAATTATATTTTAAAAACTGAAGTCATGAATCACGATTAAATGGTCGGTTTAAATAACTACTGATAAAAGTATCATTAGAAAAATATATTTCCTTATCGTGACATCATCAGTAACTATCACCATAATATACTAATCCACCGCAAATTGAACCTCTAACTTTTGGCCATGCGTTGAGCCGCGCGTTAGTAGTATTCGTATTAGAATCTAATTAAATTTGAATTTATGTCTTCGTTTATTATGGAATTAATTTAAATTTGATATATCTAATTAAGAGTGAAGTAATTTCAACCATTCTATCATAACCCGTATTAATCATGCTTTGAGCCATTAACCATAACCTTAACCTAATTGGTTTCCAACTGATAATATCACACAATCTTTTGTCAAAAGTATTACTCAATTGGAAGGGAAGCAATTCAACTTGATCAATATTGCCAACTCCAAGCACATGTCCAACTGATCTATTAGCACATCCACTGAAAACTCATTTCGTTTTTTTATAAGAGTTTAAGTTTTATATATTGTTAATTATATTTTTATAATTTTTTGAAATAATAAATATTAATAGAGAGAAACATACATTATCCAATTAGAAGAGGAAATAATACTGCTCAAATTACGGCGCTCGTCACATCTCCGACTAATTATTTGCTACTATATACTTGGTTGCTATCATATTGGCATGGGGTTGGTTGTTATTAAAAGTTTGTGATATAATTTTTAAAACGAGTTCATATATTATATAGTTCGAAAATGATGCATCTTTCTCACAGCCACAAGTCTAATTAAAAAGTGACTTGATGTTAATTTAGAGTGGAATTTCAACTTCCCATTTTCCATTACTTTTAAGAAAAAGACTTGATGTAAAACATTAAACTATAAAGAGTATATATATATATATATATAACAATCAAATTATTTTTTAAAATAATTGTAACCGATCTTTGCTATAATCAATGAGTATTAATTATGTGGGGCTTGCGTTCATACCTACAATAATAAGAATAATTTTTGTGGAAATAAATATGCATATTAACAAATAAAAATAAATATGCATATTAATAAAGAAAGAGTGATAAAGTCTTTATCAGTATTAATCAATTGTCATTAGATTCAATAACGCTATAAACTTTAGCAACATTTATAAAAAGTGTTAAAATATAATTGTCAGTAGTAATTGTCGCTATATATTTTTGATGCAATGTTCTCATAATTGTCTCCCGAAACCATCTATAACAATATTACAATATGTATTTAGAAGTACTTAAATATATATCTATGTGTACAGCCAATTAAATTTAAAAGTCATATGATGTAATAATTACTTGGTACTCCTCTATATATATAGGTGAGGTTGGGAGTTGAAGCCATTTGTTTATTTTTTCTTAATTATTTTTAATAATAAAGTTTAAGCCATCACGCACCTTTTAGGCAATGTGCGTTTTAGTGTGTTAGACTAGACCCCTGTAGGCTATACTATATTTATTCAACATTATTTAAGAGATCAATAAAAGGAAGTAACCTATAATAATTCTAACTAACAACAAAATAATACTCTAATAATAATTATATTTCTTCTTAATTATTGTAGTCAATTGTCATTTATTCAGTTGAAATAACGTCTTGATAATTGTTATAGAGAGTAGTTGAAGGTGCTATATTTAGTAGTTAATGCCAGTTTAATTATTTTGTATGCCACTTTATTGGCTTCCCTAAAATAAATATTAGAACCGTTTCATAATTGTCTTGTGTCCCTTCTAGTATTTATATTGTGTTTTTTCCTTTTTGGTTTATTTTTTCATAATTCTCAAGTCAGACATATTAGAACTTCTAATAGTAACGTATGGTTAATATGGTTCAACCAATCATCCTAACATTTTTAACCCAAAGTGTGACTTTAACATATAGTTAATAGTTCCATTTCTCATAAAAGTGTATTCATCTTTTTAACATGTTGAATTTATCAATGTCTATTATAAAGATTGATTGATAACTTAAATACTAATAATAAATAACATGATATAACTAAAAAAATTTGTCTATATATAGTACGTTTATTAACTATAGCAGACTACAACAAAATTCCAACCCGAATGGTATAAACTGTAACAAAGATTATGAATTTTCCTGAAGGTTTTAAAAAATAAAATAAAATAAAATAGTGGATCGTTTAAATCCAAACTCTGCAAACGTGCAAAAACAACTCTTAAAGATTTTTTCTAATCTGAATGCAATAGAGTGGTCAAAATTATTGAAAGTTGACTTCAACACATGAATGAATCATCATAAAATTGGATGGTCAAAGGTATTGAAATTGTTTGTTGTATTTTATATATATCATAAAAAAGAAACTTAAAAGGGAGATGTCATAGCCAGAGGTGGACACATATTTGTTTTTATTGGTGTCACCTAAATTTTTGTGGAAGACTAATTCAAAATAGTTTACAAATTGGTATTTTATTTTATTAATATGTTATACATTTAAAATTATATGATGATAGAATTTTAAATTTCTAGATAAATTATATTTTATATTATTATTATTATATATAAAGGTGCTTCTATGTCTTCTCGCAATAGGAAGTTATTGTGTTAAGTACTAGTATTACTTATCTACTATGAAATTCTGACTGATATCATAATTCATGAAATTTAGAATAAAAAAATTTACTTAAAAATTTGAGATGTGTACTTACTAAGTGTGACGTAAGCTGACACGAGAAACTTCAAAATATGATTAAGTGCGAATATAATAGTAAAAATTTGTTGTAATTAAGTTTACAATATCTATTAATTTCAAACATTGAATTCGATTTGATCTTGATGCTTTATTTTTTAGGTAATTTTTCATTCAGTTTCTAATACCTTCTTTGTGTTCTGACTAGTCCTAATAAAATTTTGCTACTATATCGAACTAATTAAGGTTTGATGTAGATGAATTTAAAAATATAGTCTAGATATGTACGGATAAAACTCATAATAGAGTGCAATGGTTTTTTTAAGGGAAAGGGGAAAGGGGAAATGGGAGAGTATAATTACAACGTGGAGAATCGAACTGATACGAACAAAAGCGAAATTCAAATACTGAGTTACTAATATTTTCCGAGAGTGCAAATGTTACATGTCGACAGGAAGAAATTTTCTCGGGGATAGCCTACTTTTTAGTTTTCCGCACAAGAATAACGTGATGATATATTGCTTAGTAGTAATGAAGAGTGAAGTGTGGCAGAGTTCCTCCCTCTGTCATTTTCATTCTACATATATAAATACAGCCATTTATCCCTTAATAAATCACACCGGCCTCTCTTCTTCCTCTAAAGCCTAAGAAACATGTTTCTCTCTCCTTTTATTTTCTTCATTTTAGGGTTCCTTACCCATTCCCTAAAACTTCATCTCAAATTCAGAAAATTTACTCCAATCTATGGCCCTTCCTCTTACCCAATCCTTGGATGCCTTATTTCCTTCTATAAAAATCGACACCAACTATTGGATTGGTACACACAGCTTTTATCTGAATCCCCAACACAAACCATTCTAGTGCAGCGATTTGGCGCTCCTCGAACCATAATCACAGCCAATCCGATTAACGTTGAGTACATGCTCAAAACGAATTTCATAAATTATCCAAAGGGGAAGCCGTTTACGGATATTCTAGGCGATTTTCTAGGGCGTGGGATATTCAACGTGGACGGGGAGCTGTGGAGCGCCCAGCGTAAATTAGCTAGCCATGAGTTCAGCACAAATTCGTTGAGAGAGTTTGTCGTCAAAACTCTAGAAGAAGTAGTCGAAACCAGGCTCGTTCCGTTGTTAATTCAGGCAGCTAAATCTGGTAAAGTGTTGGACTTGCAAGATGTGCTTAGGCGATTCGCCTTTGATACAATTTGCAAGGTGTCGCTAGGTACGGATCCACATTGCTTGGATGATCTCTCTCACGTGCCAGTTCTCGTTGAGTCGTTCGATACCGCTTCTCTAGCGTGTGCAATGCGTGGGATGGCGCCTGTGTACGCGATTTGGAAAAGCAAAAGAGCGCTCAATTTAGGATCGGAGAAGAAGCTGAAGGAAAACGTGAAACGCGTTCACTGTTGTATCGACGAGATCATAGTGGAAAAGAAACAGAAGATCGTTACTGAAAATGGAGGGGATCTTCTGTCTAGATTATTACTCGCAGGACACGAAAATGAAGTGGTGAGAGATATGGTTATAAGTTTTCTCATAGCTGGAAGAGACACCACTTCTTCCGCATTGACGTGGCTTTTTTGGCTCACTACCAATCACCCTGACGTCAAAAACGAAATGATCAATGAAATAACGTCGATCAATAATGGTGATAAGGCGCTTGAATTTGATGAATTAAAAGAGATGAAGTATTTAGCCGCGTGCTTGAATGAATCAATGAGGCTTTATCCGCCAGTGGCTTGGGATTCTAAGCACGCGGCTAAAGACGACATATTACCAGACGGAACAAGGGTTCAAAAGGGCAATAGAGTTACTTATTTCCAGTATGGAATGGGTC
>JAJOOH010024272.1:0-28480 GCA_029582605.1 Solanum gracilifrons | reverse complement strand
AATACAATAATGATTGAGTGCACCTCTCTAAGTAAGGATAAAAATTTAAGTCTTATATCTATCTTGTCCTTTTGAGTAACACCTCCCCAAGTGGTTATCGTTATACTTTTGACGTTTCAACTAATTTTTCTTTTGTTTTTTTTCCTTTAATCTTTCAAAATTTTCAAGTGCCTTACATTGGAAGTTCCTAAAAAACTTTGCACTATAAGATTTTTATATAATTAAATCAAATGTGTATATTAAAATTTAAAACTAATAGTATTATATATTTTAGACCTATAATTTTTAAAATTTAATGGTTTATATTAAGAACTGAAAAGTCAAACTTATCAAATTTATATTTAAGATGCATTTTTTTTATTCGTGCACCCATCTTGACGAATTCCTGGATACGCCTCTGCACTCAACATGCTGAACTTTGGAATGATTCTTCAACCTATTAATAGAGATGCCATGCATCATTGTAAGATACACTTGAATGGAGAAAATTGATTTCTCAACCTATTAATAGAGATATTATGCACCATTGTAAGATACACTTAAATGGAAGAAAAGTTCTCCTCTTCATCTACTTATCTTGTCTTCTTATCCTTTTTGCTCCCTTGGTAATTCGAACTCACAATCTTCAAATTGGAAGTAAGGTATAACAAACATTCGAATTATTTACATACTTGCAACTTGCATGCTAGTCCAAACTGGAGAAATACAAAATCTTATTTTTTATTAGTTTTTAGATGTTAGTTAAATTACTATGACGATAGATAAAAAATTGAATATTATGCAATAAGTAAAACTTAGATCACAAATATCACGGTCACATAGATCAAATCCAAGCTTGTAACTTTATTTAGCTATTCAAATAGGTTCTTCAATTTTTAGGTAGGATATGACAAGACAAACATATTAAAAATTAAAATGAATTGAAATTGCTTTAATTGGTAAGAATAAAATCACATGAAATCATTCTCAAATCACGTCGAAAAAAATCAACATTCATAAATCTTACTGTATTTAACACAACAACTTTAAGTTTAATTACTAGATTGAAATTATATATCCAATACGAAATTGGAGACTCCCTTGAACAAGACTTTCTTTTCCTTTAATTTCTTCTCTGATATTTGCTTGAAATTTTTAATTTTTAACATTTAGATATCTTGTTCCTCACACAGGTTTTGTATATCATTTTTTTCTTCTAAAATTAAGCTTAACAAATAATTTTATCTATTGACTAATATGCCCCTGATTCCACTTCCCCAGAATTTTTGCCCTATTTTACACACAGGTGACAGGTGCTCTCTGAGAAGCAACAAATTGGAGCATAGCCAAAAATGGAAGAAGAATGAGGCGACAGAGAATTTGGGATTTTCTGTAGAAGGGTGGTTGCCCATCTCTGCTTAAGCCAGTGATTTCTCCATTAATGGAACAAAAAGCCAACAACCCTTTTAAATGAACAAGAAAAACAAACATTATTAATATTTAATTCTTCCAAACACACGCTAATTATACTCTTGTTCCTCTTTCTCCTTCTCCTCTCTTTGTGCTGCTGAATGCTGATGTTGTAATGGGGCTATGATGATTGATTGCTTCCTTTCTGGGCTATGTTCAATCGCGGCATTGCGAAAAACCCGACCCGTATCTTGGCAGGGCAACCCGGTGAAGGCTTTGAGTAGCAAACTGGTGTCTGCAGCCATGGCGGCGTCGCTTTTCTCTTTTGCTTTGTTAAGAAATACAGTAAATCTGAGCCCTTAATAACCCATTTCGTGGTCTTGAATGCTGAGTCCATTCTCGGGTCGGAAAACCCATTACGGGTTTAAGCTGAAGAATGAGGCATCGGAGAAATTGGGATTTTCTGTGAAGGGTGGTTGCCCATCTCTGTTTTGCCAGTGATTTCGACCAAAAAAATCAACAGCCCTTTCAAATAAACAAAAAAAATAAAATAAAAATTGGATAAACTTCATCCGAACACATTACACACCCCTATACTTGTCTTGATCTTCCTCTCTCTCTGTGTTGCTTCTGATGATGATGTTGTTGTTGTTAAGGGGCTATGATGATGACTTGCTTCCCTTCTGGACGAGAAAAACCCGACCCGTATCTTGTCAGGGCGACCTGGTTAAGGCTTTGAATAGCAAACTGGTGTCTGCAGCCATGTCGCCGTCGCTCATCTTTGACTTTATTCAAATACAGCAAATCTGAGCCCTCAATAACCCGTTTCATGTCTTGGATGTATTTGCGTTGAAATTTCAGCTTTGATCTCTTTCATTTTATTCAAATACAGCAAATCTGATCCCTCAATAACCCGTTTCATGTCTTGGATGGATTTGCATTGAAATTTCAGCTCTGAAGAATGAGGCATTGGAGAAACAGGTGATTCGAAGGTGAAAAAACCAAATAATTTCCCCAAACACGGAAAAGGTTAGCCCAGAAAGAGAGAAATGAGGCAAAATAGAGAGTTTGGGTGTTCCTTTACAGCTTGTTTGGATGGGTGTTGTCTATTACTTGTATTGTATTGCTTTGTGTTGTTACTTAACCGTTTTGGTATGATCACGATATTTCCTTATTCTTTTTCATTCTCATTTTGTCTTTGCTTATAATTTAATATCTTATTTTATTCTTTACCATACCTATTTATACTAGCTGTAAACTTGTAACCTGTATCCTACTTTTTTCTTAGGTTTGTCCTTTAAATTATTAATGTGTGACATTATGTAACGACAAAAAATGATACAATCTATCCAAACATTGTGTTCATTAAAACAATATGATACAACACAATCCTATACAATGCCATACATTATGAATAAGTATATAACAACGATCCAAACAGAGTGTTGAAGGTGAATGCCCCTCGTTCTGCCACAAAGTGGAAAATGGATTTAACTGTTGTGGATATGACCCATGAGGAGGCAGTTATGATGATTATATTTGGGCTAACCAATTTGGGCATGGAGATGACCCGTTCTCATCTTGGCGTGGCAACCCGGTATGGCATGTGATTGAGACTTCCCTCCCATGCAACTGGCGTTTGCAGCCATGTTCTGGCTGGCTTCTCTTTTGCTTTATCATAAAACTCATCTGGGCACCTTTTGCTTGAAAAGAGAGAAGAGAAAAAGAATATTTTTCTGTGATATAATTTTAGTATATGTTGAACCTGCCATTTTCTGATACAGTAATGTATCACCATATGTGTTTGGTATTAACTGAACATAGCCTAGAAAGAAAGAAGAATGAGGAATCAGAGAGATTGGGATTTCCTGTATAGGGTGGTTGCCCCTCTCTGCTATGCCCATGATTTCTCCATTGATAACCAAAAAGACCAACAGCCCTATAAACAAAAAAAATAATATACTTTGTGCTGCTGCTGCTTATCTTGTAAAGAGGCTGTGAAGAGTTATGGGCTACGTTTAATCTCGACATTGAGAAATATCCGACCTGTATATTGGCTGCGCGACTCAGTATGTCTTTATGTAGCTAACTGTTGTCTGCAACCATGTTATGGTCACCTTCTCTTTTGCTGTGGTACAAAAACAGAAAATCTGAGCCTAATGACCAGTTTCATGGTCTTCAATAGTGAGTTCATTATTGAAGGTGAAAAAATCCACGGAGTTTACCCAAAATACGGAAGGTTACCCAGAAAGAAAGAAATGAGGCAAAACGGAGAGTATTGGGACTTTCTTTAAAGGGTGGTTGCTCCTATCCGTTTTGCCATTGATTTTCCTTCATTATCAAACAACCAACAACCCTTTGTTTCATGAGAAAAAGAGAAAGAGAAAATACAAAATGGATTTAACTTATATACACATCTTTTCTTGTGTGTGTGTGTGTACATGTGTTTACTGTGTTGACGGAAGGTACATAAAGAGGCAGTGATGATGATGTTTCTATATCTGGGCTAACCAATTTGGGTATGGAGATGACCCATCCCGTATCTTGGCATGGCAACACGGTATGGCCTGTGATTGAGACTTCTCTCCCAGGAAAACGGTGTTTGCAGCCATGGCGTGGCTGGCTTCTCTTTTGCCTTCTCATAAAATACATCTGAGCCCCATTTGCTTGAAAAGAGGGAAAAAAAAGAGAAACTTTTCCATGATTTAATTTGATGTTGGACCTGTAATTTTCTGCTACAAGCTATAAATCATCTTACAGTCCCAATGTGTCACCATATTTGTTCACTATCACCTGATCATAGCCTTGAAAGGATGAAGAATGAGGCATCATAGAGATTGGGATTTTCCTTAAAGGGTGGGTTGCCCCTCTGCTATGCCAGTGATTTCCATTGATATCCAAAAAATCAACAGCCCTTTGAAATAAACAAGATAGGAAAAAAACAAAATTGTCATCCAAACATACCCTTTTGGAATAGTTACAATCATTGCATTGAGATTATTGGACCCCACTTATGGGATACACTGGGTATGTTGTTTGTTGTTTGAGTATATTATTCACAGTTTGCTTGGATGGTTGTTACATATTGTTACCAAGTGTTTCTGTGCCCTTCAAATCTTTTTCTTTTCTTTTTTAATGCTTTCGCGGAGCATTGTATGTTGCCGGTAGGAGCGGTAGAAGCGATGGTGGTGAGTATAATCAATCTACTTGAAAGAGGCGAGACAATGATTTTGATCAAATTTTAACTCCCTTCTGAGCTGATTAATCGGGCATTTGAGGTTATCTGATCCTTACAGATTTTCTGGTGGTTTTTGCAGCCATGGTGTTGCTGGGACTCTCTTTTTGAAAGTTGATATTACTGTTTGTTTTGTTCTCTCTCTTTGATTTGGCTCGTGGCTGTTCTCTTCTGATCCCAATGATGTGTGAAAACGGCTTATTATGTCGAGATTGGTTTTTTATTTGAGTCGAATGTATGACAGAAAATGAGTCTTGTCCATAAAGATTGGGTAAGGTCTAAGTACATCCTAACCTCCGACTACACCAAGTATGTTATTGTTGAATGGATGATGAAAATAGCTTTTACTAACAATTGTAAGCAGTCTTAATGATGTCTTACTGTGATATTTTAGTCTTTGCTTACTTTTACTTTGAGTTTGAGATTTTCTTTATTTGTTCTATTTCTGATGTTTTTGGAGTTCGCTTACACTTTATACATATTGAATAGTATCGATAACACTAAATTGTATACTACTAATGTTTCTACTGCAATGTTTTGCTATTATCATCTTGTTTTTGGTTTCACTAAATTGTATATATTCTGAGCTTTTAGTGTCTTTAATATATGCCAAATTTGTTATATTATTTTTTGTCTATTAGTTTTAGCAGAGGCTTTCTACTGTTCGGCTGCAACTGCTTTCAAATAAACTAGTGTCTAACTCACTTT
This sequence comes from Solanum gracilifrons, assembly GCA_029582605.1. Classification (NCBI taxonomy): domain Eukaryota; kingdom Viridiplantae; phylum Streptophyta; class Magnoliopsida; order Solanales; family Solanaceae; genus Solanum; species Solanum gracilifrons. Next base: position 23,148 of record JAJOOH010024272.1, on the reverse strand, counting down.
CTGTTGGCAGGGTAGAATGCTAGAGCCTAATGGAGTGTTCTCAATTAGGCTCGTCCGCTTATTGTACGTATTGATTTCACTCTCTTCCTCTTAGTACACATTGATTTTAAATATGAAAATTCATTGTAAGTATCCCTCGAACGTTTGTTGTTTTTCTATATGGATTATTTTTGTTCTTTAGGCTTTTTAAAATTGTGGACTTTCATTTGTGTCCCGATGACTACTGGCTATCTAAAAAGTTAAGTTTGTCATAAGCCATGAAAAACGTTTTCCTGCCTCATATTGTTTGCCAAACTTTAGAAAAGATAAATGAAGAGAAGTATGTATACAAGAAAGACCGGAAGAGAAGACAAAATTACTGTTAAATGATTGTGATTCTGTCTTGTAACTCATATGACAATTTTTTTTAGTCAACATTATTAGTGTGTCAAGATGATGATGAGGAGGTCTATATTATTATGTCTTCCTTTTGCTTCTGGATTTTCTCCTCTACGCTTAAATTTTGCATCGACAGAGATTGAATTAAGTTACTTAAATTGTATATTCATTGAAAACACAAACTTGCAAAAAGGATTCTTACAATGTGAAGCACAATTTTGCAAGCAATGTATCTTGTTTTCTTTGATATTTGCTTGAAATTTTTAATTTTAACATTGACATATCTTGTTCTTCACACAGGTTTTGTATATAAATTTTATTAGTAGTAATTTAGTGTTTCTAAAATTAAGCTTAACAAATAATCAAGGATAATCAACTCAATTTAATTTACTTCCGAAAAAGGCAAATAGTTTATCTATTGACCAATATACCCTGATTCCCCTTCCCCAAAATTTTTGCCCTATTTTACACACAGGTACTCTCTGAGAAGCAACAAATTCGAGCATAGCCAAGAACGGAAGAAGAATGAGGCGACAGAGAATTTGGGATTTTCTGTAAACGGTGGTTGCCCATTTCCACTTTGCCAGTGATTTCTCCATTGAACAAAAAACCAACAACCCTTTTAAATGAACCAGAAAAACAAACATTATTAATTCATCCAAACACGCGCTACTACTCTTCTTCCTCTTCGTCTTCTCTTTCTCCGCTCTTTGTGCTGCTTATGTTGTAATGGGGCTATGATGATTGATTGCTTCCTTTCTGGGCTATGTTCAATCACGGCAATGAGAAAACCCCGACACGTATCTTGGCAGGGCGACCTGGTTAAGGCTTTGAATTGCAAACTGGTGTCTGCAGCCATGGCGGCGTCGCTTTTCTCTTTTGCTTCGTTAAGAAATACAGCAAAATCTGAGCCCTTAATGTCCCATTTCGTGGTCTTGAATGGTGAGTCCATTCTCGGGTCGGAAAACCCATTACGGGTTTGAGACGAAGAATGAGGCATTGGAGAAATTGGGATTTTCTGTGAAGGGTGGTTGCCCATCTCTGTTTTGCCAGTGATTTTGCCATTGATAACCAAAAAAAACCAACAGCCCTTTAAAATAAACAAAATAAATAAATAAAAAATTGGATGAACTTCGTCCAAACACACCCTTATACTCTTGTTGTTGTTGATGATGATGATGTTGTAAAGGGGCTGTGATGATTGCTTGCTTCCTTTTTGGGCTTTGTTCAATCACGGCATTGAGAAAATTCGACCCGTATCTTGGCAGGGTGACCTGGTTAAGGCTTTGAATAGCAAACGAGTGTCTGCAGCCATGGCGTTGGCGCTCTTCTCTATCGCTTAATTCAAATACAGCAGATCTGAGCCCTCAATAATTTGTTTCATGGTTTTGGATGGCGAGTTTTCTCTGGTCGGAAAACCTATTATGGGTTTGTGTTGAAATTTCAGCTCTGAAGAATGAGGCATACAACAAACGGGAAATTCGAAGATGAAAAAAACAAATAATTTCCCCAAACATGGAAAAAGGTTAGCCTAGAAAGAAAGAAATGAGCCAAAATAGAGAGTTAGGGTATTGTTTGGATGCTTGTTACCTTATTGTTTTTGTTTTTGCTTATAATTTAGTTTATCTTATTTTATTCTTTACCATACCTATTTAAAGTAGTGTTTATCCCCAAATTTGATGCCCTTTTCTATATCTTGATAGTCCAAAAATTCCGAGGCTATGAAGATTATCTTAAAAAGGACTGAAAAACATTTGACTTAATTCCAAGGCATGGCTTGGCAAAGACAACTTGGAAGGTCTGTGAAGGAGGATGAGAAATAATAAGTTTCTTGTAGTCCCTTCTCACGAGGCAACCAATCTTTGCAGCCATGCCTGTTTTAGCTCTGCTCTTTGATTAAATAGGCGAAAATCTGAGCCTCCTACCTCAGTTTGACTTAACGTTTCATGATTTGATCACTGAAACAGTATCTGTTAGGGGCTTTCTTGAATTGATCTAAAAAATCAGTTATTGCTTTTCAATCTTAAAATTGATTTTATTTTTTCAAAAATGTTGTGGGATAATTTGGTTTTCATGAAAAGAGTGGCAAACAATGGCATGGTCTCGAGTCTTGATGCCTTCATGTCCCCACTAACTTATTTCTGAAATTTGGTGACTGGTCCCAAGCAAGAGTCGATGATAGCAAACACAGGTGATGGTGAATGTTGATAGGAAAGTAAACCATTCATCTCTGAAATTTGATGACTGGTCCCAAACAAGAGTCGATGATAGCAAACACAGATGACGGTGAATGTTGATAGGAAAGTAGAACTACTTTTAGCTTCAACTGACAAGTCTATTTAAAGTTTGGTCAGTAATAAACTTGGCATATTGGTCTTTCTTTTTCATTATCACTTATCCTAATGTTAAGTAATAATTACTTCTATGCATCATGAGCATATCTCTTACAAAGAATCCTTCAAATTGTCAATGCATGGTGAATTCTGTATTGTTCTAGCGCTCTTTTGTAAGTCAGAATGTCCTTGAGACTCACTGGACTTTTACTTGACATGCTCAAAGCCTCTTGTTGCAAGGTCTTTAGCATCTTGAAGATAGTTACAGGTATTAGTACTTCCTGCTGTTATGATAAATTGGTAGTTGAAGGATGAAGCTTGATTCTAATATGCCTAAGTATTCAAATGCAGAACTTATGCCTTACAATTCCAAGAATTCTGGGAGGTCAATCTTTATCTTGCTCTTTCTTGCGGTGCCTTTTGAGATTCTTCACTAAAAAATCACTGGACATTTAGTTGGAACAGGTGTGAAATAGGGAGGGAGGGGTATTGAGAAATAGTAGTATTTTAATTTTGTTGTATGAAAATATTTGATGTTTAGACATCTCTTTTTGCATTGTTCTGTAGCATATGATATTTGGAACATGTTATCTCTATTTTTGGAATAGGCCAGGTCATGCCTAACAGCATCAAGGAAGCATATGAAAGCTGGTGTTCCTGGGAAATTGAAAAATCCATCAAAAAGGTTTGGGAAATGGTACCTGCTGCTATATTTTGGGGCATCTGGAATGAACGGAACTGTAGATGTTTTGATGAGATTTTAACACCTACACATCAAGCAAAATGCTTTAGTGATTGAATAGTTATGTTGTGTATATGAGCAGGCATTATCTCCCTCTCTTGTAATTTTTGCTTGCATCTTCTGGATGCTGTTAATGAATTACCCTTCATCAAAAAAAGTATTGCTAGGTCAAAGCGAAAATCCCCAAAAAACATTCTTCTTTGTTGATCTGAGTTGCTCATCCTGATGCTGTAGTTGTTTTGTTGATCTTCTTGGCGCATGGACAAAAAACAAATTGCTTCATTATACTTAATAAATGGGGCTTAAGACATCGTTTCATGATGTTTAACCATTTTCTTAATCTTGTCCAAATCTTGCAGACTCTACCGGAGATAAAGAGAAGGAACACTTTCATACCATGGTCTGCCGTGGCTGTAAAAAGTAAACTCTATGCATGAAGTTGTCATTTGCATAATGATATGCATAGTGCATGGAGAACTTACTAAAAATGGTTTGTGATTTCTACCTCACCTCTATTTTTATATCTTATCTTCATTTTAACTTGCTATTTTCTGAAATTCTATGCATGTTAAGAGACTAAGTTAATTTTAACATCTGGATTACAGTTTCATTGATAATTTTAGGATAAAGCTTCATACTATATGATATTTTTGTTTTAAAAAGGGCCACTAAAAGCAAAATCAAAAATATATGCAGTAGACATCAAAGAGGTAGTAACAGCTTAAACTAAGTAATTTGAAACTAAAGCCAATATTGTTCTTGAAAAGTATATTCTAAAATTTTCTAATTTAAAAGTAATAACATCTTTGTTGTCTATATGCACTTTCTTTTTTAAGGAGGAGATTTAACAGCCTGTTTGGGTTGCTGCTACCATAATTTTTTTTCTTTAATGCTTCGCCGGAGTGTTCAATGCTGCCAGTAGGGATGGTGGAAGTGGCGGTGGTTAGTAGGATTGACAGCTTTAAAGAGGTGATGATGATTTTGTCGATGCTATTTCGATACCTTGTCAAGTTTCACTTGTCTATTTTAGTGGATGCTTTTAAGAATATAGCTGTAGAAGTATATACCGGATTACTGCACCAGATAATCTTATTTAAAGAATTTCAAGGCATTGAAGTACCACCTAGCTACAACTTATGCTAAGATCCAGAGGAGAACTATCTTTGGATTACACTCTAGCCCTTCTCCCAGACACTTGATCTCTTATGTTGTTGATGAAGCATTGAAGATGAAAATTCTTAGTGAAATGTCTCTCTTTTTTTTTTTTTCTTTTTCTTCTTTTCAAATTAGTGCAGAGATAAGGATAGTTCAATGAAAGATAATGCAGCAGCTTCATTTAAGATTCAACGAAGTCCATAGGTATACCAAACATCTTTTGTTGATTTGATTGATAATTTGTACTCCTATATATTAATTTTTGATTATCTCATCTTGTTAAAAATGTCAAGAGTCACAAGTAAAGTTTAAAATATGATATTGTGCGTACTTCTTTCACTTTGTAGACATGTTTATTGTTTAACAAGTGATGAACCAAGGAAGCATGCATAAAGATGCATCCTACTATTTTACAGTAGTGTAAAACTGAGTGGAAACAAATTAATTAAGAAGGCATGTAAGGATTGGGTTTACTAAGATTATGTAATAAGACAAATTTTGATCAACAAAAAAAATAAAATATCTAATACCTTGTAGCTTGCTACTTAAGATCTCTCTGGAATATTACCTCCCTCCTGCTTCACTTAAGTGTGTTATGGGATCGAAGCCTGAATGGTGGAGTTGTAGCTGAATATGAGAGAGGATGCGAAAGAAAGATCAGATCACTTGGTGTCAAAAACACGTCTAAACTATCATTATTTTTTATCTTCATGCCTAAACGGTTGAAAGTGTGAGAAACACACTTAAACTATCACTCATTAATATGAGAAACATACTTCAATTTTTTTTTTCATTCAAGCTTGAAGAACCCTAAAGAAAATTTTGTAGAATGCGATTTAGGGAGTCTTAAGATTTCCCAAGATTGCTATCGGCTAAATGCATGATTGGAGTAAGATAAAAAAAAATTGTATGATATATGTGTGACAAAAGTCTTCGTATACACTTTCATTACTAAATCATACAAGTAGTAATTTATGTATATTATCACCTTTATATGACTTAATAATGATAAATTAATATAATCTTGGATAAAATTTTGACATTGAAGTAGCTCCATTAGTTTACTTTTAATATTATATTTTTAAAAAAAAATTGAAGTCAGATTTAGTTGATTGAGCAAATGAAGAAGAAAAACCTTTCACTGTCCTCTTCTAATTAAAATTACGTAATCCTAATAATTATTGCTGACTATTTTTGTTTTTGTTTATATTACCTTATAAAAAAACTATTGACTTTTTTTGTCGCTTAAGATACATCAGCCCTCAGGAAAGCCACATTTTGCATAATAAACATTATGCTACAAGGAATTTGGTTGATAACCACACATTCTATATATATATATTCCAAAAAATATCAACACTGAGGGTGACATTATTAGTATAATTTCCCCTCATGGGGGCCAGCTTATTGACATTCTTTTTAATACTATTGTTTTGTACACAATAACAATAATAGCAATACCCTCAATCCAACTTGATAAAATAATTTTGCTTTTGCTAAGAGAATTTATTAAGTTGTGGTTGAGTGATAAATACTTTTTTCATTCTTAATCAGAGTTGGCCTCCTGAGTCCTGGGTACGAAGACGCCTTTGTTAGTGAGTGTTTTAGCCTCAATGTGAAATTTAATTGAGCTCCAATATGGGTACCGAAAACTGAATTGGAAAGCCAAAAAAAAAAAGATTTTACAACATGGTAGACCATGACAACCGCCCAAATCTTTTTTCTTCATCAATGTTTGTGGACATTGTTTCATTAAAACAAGCTCAATACGTACATTTTAATTGTATCAGAGGATTGTAGTGTTGACATTGTAATTTGTTAATCAATTGCCTTTTATTTTCTACTTACATATAGTTCCTCCTTTTTTTAATGTATTATTTTTTTCCTCGTCCAATTTTTTCTTTTAATGCAAAATTTAACTACAACAACTTTTTTTCATGTGATAAAATCCCTCAACAACAACTTCTTCTCCTAATTAAAAGTATTATTTAACTTTTATGAAATCCCAATCCCATATAAGTGAATGTTTTCACTTTTCAACCTTACAGGCAATAACAGTCGGGAAAATGGATCTTTGTAAAAGTATTTAAAAATTGATGAAGTGTAATAGCATGCTAATAACGTCCAAATTCACTTTTCAAATGAGAAAGTATATACATAATCATATGTAATATAATTTATACAATTGTAAATTGAGGTTGAATTTGATAGAGAATATATAAAGACGATCAAGCAAATATTTTCATCTTCTATCTCTAACTCGAACTATTAGATGGGCGTAAGGGCCTCAAATATTTTCATTAATTAATTATTGTTTATCAACCTCGATTTCTTCTCTTGAGCTCAAAACAAAATAAATGGGTGAGTTCTAGCATTACCTATTTGCTTTGAAAATATTTAAAAAACAAGAACAATTAGCGAAACAATAAACTCACTTCATTTGAAATAAAAATCATTCAATATATACATAAACAAAACAAGAGATTTAATCCAAATTTTAAACATAGAATATTACCATAAACAAGATTTAGGTATCGAATAAAATAGTACATACTTAAATATTTAATACCTAACAAGAGAATGGAAAAATGAGTAAAAGTTAAGAAATTCCTCATCAAAGTCTTCAAATCTTGACTCCCAACTCCCAAGTGTGGGTGCAAGAACCCTAGCTCAGCTAAAGATAAAAGATATTTTCTCCGAAATGATAATTTTACGGATCCCCATTTTTCCTATCAAAATGACCATATTTTTTAATTTGCTCATCTGGCCAGTCTTTGTGCTTCTAGCTACTGTATGTTCTCATTTTCCTCAATTTTGCTTCTTTTATGACTTACTTTTCATTTGGTTTCTTCACGACCATTTTTATTTAAATCACATAAACCCATAAAATAGAAGTAAGCCACAGTAAATGGACTCTTTTCTCAATTAAACATAACAAAAATCTAAGTATCCAGAAAGGAAAGATAAGTTGGTAAATAATTAATTTATCACATATCACTACAACAAAAATAACTTTTAGTGGCAACAAATATAGATATTAATAAAGAGTGCTAAAATCTTTACCGGCATTAGTTAAGTGTCATTAGAACCAATGTCGCTAAAGGCTTTAGGGAAATACACGAGTGTTAATTACCGCTTAAAATACATATTTAGTGGCAATTAAGCTATTGCCGCTAATGATCATTTTTGATATAGTGTATCGTAGGTCATATATGAGATTCTTATGACATTATGTGAATTACTTTTTTAGAGCAAATTTGATAATTTGATAACTAGTAATTCACACTATTCATTATGTGAATTACTGGTTATAAATCATATTTCATGATTTTCAAAAAAGTATATTCAAAAATGAATATTATTCCAAATAATCTTTGCAAGAATTATAATCAAACATGATTCCATCTTCAATTTCAATTTCAAAAAAATTATATAAAGAAAAAAGACATTTCAAATCTATGACCAAACGTCGGATCGTTTGGTAGAGTGCGTAAAAACAATGTTCAATAAAGTGTATTAGTAATACTTGAATCAGTAATGCTTGTATTAACTTAGTTATGCTTGCATTAGTTATGCATAGATTATTTCTTATGCATTGTTTGGTTTGGTGTATTAAAAATAGTATGCATTGTATAAAAATATTTATTTATAAAAATATCCTCCACAATTATGGTGGAAAAGATGTAAAAGTACTTTTGAAGGGTAATTGAATCTTTAACCATGCTAATGCATACATTAAATCAATCCTTTGTATTAGTAATACCTAGAAATCTATGATATTAATAATACAGTATTCAATACACAATAGAGTTTATAACTAATACTTGCATTAGTTATACATAGAATGAAAAAGTGTATTAAACAAGGAACTACTAATACATAGAGCTAATGCATATACTATTTTTACTAGTACACTCTATCAAACGACATAATTTCTCTAATAGTTTAAGCTTTTTACGAGACGATATGCATAATTTAAACCTACACTTCCACTACTCATTCTTAATTAAATGTTTTTTTTGTTTTTATTTTTATTTTGAGAAATAAATTCGCCCACGATGCCTAATTAACCAAGCATAAAAACTTTTATTCAGATTGCCACTCCTTGAACGTACTACTAAACTTGTGTACTGCATTTGTTAGTCAACTGTACTTGCAGTTTTAGTAGTACCATTTCAATTCTTGGAATTTTTCATTGGATATCTTTAATTAAATTATCCATTCGTTTTTAAAATATCAATGCATCCTTCCTATTTGCTATGCGTGTGGTCAACTAGTTAATTATCCTCCAATTATTTCAACCTAGGAATAGTACTTAGTAGTTTAATTTGTACAAGAAAATCATTTTAATCATGTAACTGTTACGTAATTTTGTTACATAAAATTGACTCAAACTCGATTTTTGCATCTAACTAATGAATGTAGACATGTCCTTTTCATCGTTGTATTTGTCAATAATGATGATTAATTAAGTAATAGATGTTTGTACTTTGATTTTTAAATGCAAGGTAAAATTGTCTAACATAAGATTTTTTTACACTATTCAAGTCACTTAAAAGCATATATATATATATATACATAAGCTTTTGAGATTTGTAATATTGAAAATAAAAAAATCACGACAAATAAAAATAACATGATAATATAAAATTTTCTTAAGGATAAGAATTACAAAGCCATAGCAAAACTATCACAATTTGCTATCTAATTGAAACTGAAAGCAGAACAAAACAAATAAGCTACTATTAGAATACACAAAGTTGTTGAATATTTTCCCTTATCCTCAAAGAAGCTCTAACGTTATTTTGTGACATTCCAGTTGCCTTCAAAGATGCTTAGATTTCTCTCCAATCATACATTGTGCATAAATCTCCAAGTGAATTCACAATGAACAATTAAATAAATGATCTGCTTCGGTATTTCTCTAGCATTGATTATCCTTGTTACAATATAATCCAAGAATTGCGTGTTTGACGGATAGCAACACCAAAGAGAGAATGGTTCTTGATATAGTAGCATTCATCTGATCCACAATTTTTCTTGTTGATGTGCTACATTTTTTTACTATGAAAATTTTGTTCCACAAATGAATATTGATTAGATTCAACTTTCCTGCAGATTTAGGGACACCTGTTTTGTGATACTGTTAGATACAGACCAAACATAACTTCTACGTGATAGACCAGTACTCTAATTGAACATCAAAGAGCACAGATTGGAAGATCTTTTCTTGTCATAAGGAACACAATAGCAACCACAATGTAGTCATTAATAGTTTATATACTTTCTTTTGTATTGTTTTTCCATATGTACGTAGGCCAACTGTCCAATCATATACTCCTTTATGTGTCGTCTGATTTATCATTATCAAGGTTTGCAATTGTTAACTTTCACATGACCTATGATTATTTCGATCAGTTATCCTCGGTCTCTAGCCATGGTAGATATATATCACCTCAAAACTGGGAGTATGTAAACTAGCGTACGAGAGCCAAGAGAGAGATGATTTCAACTTAAATCCTCTTTTAACTTGTCAAAAGTGGTGGTAAAGTGGCTCTTCCTTTTAGTTGAAAGGCAAATATATAAAACACAAGTTTACTAGTACTGCTATTCACCCTAAAAAAAAAAACTTAATTAAAAAACTAAGGAAATAATACAATTTGAGAAAGTCCACGCAAGGGAATTTGTAGATAACATCAATCATAATAGGTAAAACAAAAGGCATGAAGCATGATGTTCCTCTTCAACACACTCTTCTAAGTTCTATATATACACACAGCATATCTTCTATTGAGATAGTTAATTTCAAAGAAAGAAGATCATAAAGTTTTTGCGAAGATGGGGAGCAAGACTATTTTGAATGGTTTTGTGTTGTTGGTGTTTGTTGGATGGCTTTTCATATGGGTAATGTTACCTACACCTACTTACAAAAATTCATGGACTCCCCATCTACTAATCAACCTCGACTCTACATATTTCAGGGAACAAGGTAATTAATTATATATATATATATTGGATATACTTACGTCTTCCTCTTTGAACAATTTCCATGAATCCGAATTCTGACCTAACCCTAATAAACTTTGCACTAATTGTCTCAATTTACAGGGATAAATCTTCTTTTATTTACATTTCCCATAATGTTGATAGCCGCTGTGAGCTGTGTCTATCTTCATCTTTACAGCAAGTCAACTTCTGATCACAGGTTAATTAATTAATTACAATTATTAATGATCATCTTCGATATATCTCTTTTAACTAACATATAATTATATTGTTCTACTGCAGTAGTACTAATAAAGGGCCAGAATATTTTGGTTCATGGAGACGGCCACGGCTCGTAATGGAATCTCTTGGAATTGTAAACGCCGTTGAACTTATTTTCGCTGCTATGTTTACCCTTCTTCTAATTTGGTCTTTAGCCAACTACATCTATATCAGCTATGGTAATCTTCATATGCACAATCCCGCCGAAAAAGTGTAAGTCATCGATGATCGACTCATTATTTTTCGTATGCTCACTCAACTACTAGTTAGTTACTGGGATAAATATTTTTGGGTTAACAATTTTCAGGTGGATGGCAAAGTTTAGAAGTGTAGCATTGAGGCTTGGGTACATTGGGAATGTTTGCTATGCGTTTTTGTTTTTCCCAGTGACTCGATTGTCGTCAATTTTGCCGCTGGTGGGGCTAACTTCTGAATCAAGCATCAAATATCACATATGGCTAGGCCATATATCTATGGCCCTTGCAGTTCTTCATAGTGTTGGATTTGTCATATACTATGCTGTGTCTAATCAAATGATAGAGGTAATTTCTTTAGGGTTAGTTCTGTTTCATCTGAATTCACTATTTTTTACTCGAATTCATGTATAAAGAGAATTTAAAACACATACATAAAATTAAATAAGATCACTCAAGACCCTGAATTTTTTCATGGGTCAACCAAGTGATTTTTTTTTAAGGGGTTTTATCGCTACACAACTTTCCAATAACTCACCACAACAAAAAATAACCCTAGTTTTTATATTATAACAAATTTTAGCCAAAACAATCGCGGTATAATTTGTGTGTATGTATATTATACACTGATTATACATAATTTTGCAGATGATAGACTGGAGCAGTTCGTACGTATCGAACGTAGCTGGAGAAATAGCGACTTTGGTTGCAATAGCAATGTGGATTACAAGTTTGTACAAGATAAGGAGAAAGATGTTTGATCTATTCTTCTACACACATCAACTATATACTCTCTACATCATCTTCTACCTTTTGCATGTTGGAGTTGCCTACACATGCATGATCCTACCTGGGATTTTTCTCTTCCTTATCGATCGATACTTGAGATTCTTACAGTCTAAAAGAAGTGCTAGATTAATTTCTGCCCGACTTTTACCTTGTAGCACTTTTGAACTCACCTTTTCCAAGAATCCAGGTAAATTTATACTCCAATATTCCTCCTCTATTAATTTATAGATTAGTCTTACTTTTCTTTTTAGTCTGATCGGAAAAAAAATATCACTTTCTATATTTAGCAATTTTGTAATTTTAGTATTACACGTGACCACATATTTAAAACCTCAAAACTATATTCAAAGAGCATAATTTTGATATATTATATACCATTTTTAATTTTAGATCATAAAATTTTAAAAAAAATATTTTACTTTCTTAAAATTCATGCTTAATTAAACAAACTAACACCGTCACGTAAAATAAAAAAATGGAGTACGTATATCCTTATAATTACCCAAGCCTGTTTATTTTTCAAGATGTTAGTTAGTTAAAGAAGATACTCTCTCTCTTTCATCAACACATACATGATACATGTGAATCTATTTTCTTTTTAGCTTGATGATACAGGAATGATATTTTTCTAAATATGGAATAATTTAATTTAAACTTTTTCATAGTATAGTTAATGAGAGGGTTTTATACACCAAATGCTATAGCATAATACGTAGGTGTTTGGCCCTAGAATTATGAAACTCAAATTTGAAATCAACATTTGTTTATGAATTGTTAACAAAACTTCAATTTCAAACTTTAAATTCTTAGAGAAGTTGGATTTGAAATACCAAGTTGTGTTTCCAATTTTTTTAAAATGAGAAACTTGATCAATAAGTTTATATTTTGAAAAAAAAATCGATAACGATTTAAATTTAACAAAAAAAATCTCACGTTCGACATGAAAGGTTGTTCATATCATATGAGGGGTTTTTTTTATAAAAAAACCCGCTAATTACTATATATTGTCAATTTATTGAACCAATGTATTTTTTATAATAGCATTTACTGATAAAAAATAACATTTAAATACTCAATTTATTAATAAAACGTATTTAAACATTCTGATACCTTATTTATCAACTATATTTTACTCAAATTTATGATCTGAAATCATATCCAAACCGGCCTTATTATCACTCCATTATTATTGAACTTTATTCCCAATTAATTAAATATGTTCACGCACATTGAAATTAGCAGTAGTAGTACACTAGTACTAATAGTAGTACTACATATGCTAGCTAAGGATGTACAAACGTACTTATATATTTTTTCACATTATTACAGCATTAACGTACAACCCTACAAGCATCTTGTTTGTGAACGTGCCAAGTGTATCCAAGTTGCAATGGCATCCATTTACTATTGTTTCAAGCAGTAATTTGGAGACAGATAAACTAAGTGTTGTAATTAAATGCATGGGAAGTTGGAGCCAAAAATTAGAAAAACAACTTTCTTCTTCTCCTGATCGCCTTCAAATCTCAACAGAGGGACCCTATGGACCTTCATCATTTCATTTCTTAAGGTAACTAATTAACACTTCAGTGTCTCAATTTATGTGATATTTTTTATTTTTCGAGACAAAAAATCTATTATTTTTTAGAAACTATTTAAAAAGTACTATAATTAGTTTCAATAATTATTAATTAAAAAAATATATGAAAAATTGCTGTTGATTTATATTCAAAAATGTTTTTTTTGATAACATAGTCTTTAAGCTACTAGAACGAGTTAAATTACATTTGTAGTGTAAAATATTCTTTAATTAGTACTATGTGTATAGTAATTTTCATTGATTTAACAAAAGCAATGTGACATATATATTTCAGTCGAGAATGCTTGGTGATGGTTAGTGGAGGAAGTGGAATTACTCCCATGATTTCAATATTTCGAGAGCTCATTTACAGAAGTACACTTCAACCAAACACCAAAGTACCAAAAGTCATCCTAATTACATCCTTCAAGAACACAACCGATCTCACAATGCTTGATCTCTTGCTCCCCATCTCCACGACTCCTTCCAATATCTCCAACTTAGATTTCCAAATCGAAGCTTATATCACTAGAGAAAACGAACACGATCATAACAACCTGGAATTAGCTTCCAAGTCTAAACAACAACTAATAGTGTTCAAACAAAATCCGAAAGACTCTCCTATTTCAGCAGCACTTGGGAAAAGTAGCTGGCTCTGGCTTGGCGCGATAATTACTTCGTCATTCTTCATGTTTCTCCTTTTGTTAGGCCTCGTTACGCGTTACTCCATATATCCAATTGAACGCGATGGGAAATTGTATCATTACAGCGCGAAAATTATTTGGGATATGTTTTTGGCTTGTGCTTCTATATTTATTGGCACTAGCGTTATTTTTATGTGGCAAAAAAGGGAGAATGAAATTGAAGGGAAACAAATTCAGAATGTGGAAATTCCTACTAATCCTACAAATTCACCTGTTGGTAATTTATGTGGTACCGAAAGGGAGCTGGAAAGCCTTCCTCATCAGTCAATTGTTCAAGCTACTAAGGTGCATTATGGTGCTAGGCCTGATCTAAAAAGTAAGTTTACTAGCTAATTATTTGGTACTTCAATCAAACAATATCACTAAAATGAAATGAAGGGAGCAATATTTAAATTGTATACCCAATATAATTTTTTGACGACACATTAATAGTCTTAAAATATTTGTAACAAGAGGGACTTATGTTATTTGAATTGAATGACAGGAATACTTTTTGGTTTCAAAGCATCAGACGTTGGAGTTGTAGTTTGCGGGCCAAAGAGCATGAGACATGAGGTTGCCAATATATGTGCTTCTGGCTTGGCAAAAAATCTACATTTTGAGTCTATCAGCTTTAATTGGTGATGGTCTCTGCTTGCTTCTACCACAAAAAATAAGGACGTATGTGTTGTCTTTTACTATAGTTTTTTCTGTTTTCTTTGGATTTTTGGATTATTTGGTTGTGTGCAAGTTTCTGAACTATGATTTAAAAAGTTGTGTTGTACAGTATATATAATCTGTCAAAATTAAAGTTGTATAAATGAACATGTTTGCTTGAAAGGTTTATCTTGTAATTGAATTTGAATGTAATTAAGTGTAATTATTATTTATACAGTTTGATATATTTAAATTTTATGTCTATTATATCTTTTATAATAGTGCACTCATCCTTTCGAAAACCTGTATCCGCTTTATTTTACTCCCTCGCCTTCACTTTGTTCTTCCACCACTTGCACTTTCTTTTCCTTCACCACCATTAAAAATAAATTTTGCTTGTAATAGATTAACTTAAAACTTACTACTACAGATGTAACATATTAAGGGGGAAAAAATAAAATAATAAACAATGTTCTTCCATTTCTTGGGCCTACTGCCACAATGACTTCTAAGAAGAACAAGAAGTACACTAATTATTTGAAGACTTTAACACGTAAGAATGTGAAAAAGTGGCATGAATTGCTGCCCCAATTGGAAGGACATCCTCATCCATGAATTGCTGCCCCAATTGGATAAACCTAACAAGGGGTATTTTTGAATTATGTCGTTTGGTGTAATGGATAAGGGAAGTTAATCCCGGGATAAGGTAAGTTAATCCCGGATAGCTTTTAATTCCTTGTTTGGTTGGAAAGCTTGGGATAACTTATCCCAGGATTATGAATTAGTACCGGGATAAGTTATCCCTCACATTGGGTGGTATAGTAATTTCGGGATAACTTACCCCGGGATAAAATAGGTTAATGACAAATATATCCCTTTAAATCCTTTTTATACATCATTTTTCACATTTATTTATATTTACAATATTTTTAATATCATGTATAATAATATTTACTACTTCTTATTTTTATGATAATCATTCATATTTTTCTATTAAAAAATTACACTATATAAATATAATTTTTATTTGACTAATTCTTATGTTAATTTTATTTTGATTTCTCATAAATTTTCTTCTCTTTAACAAACTAAAGAGGGAAGTTCTATTTTTAAGCTAAATAAAAAAAAGTTATATTTTTAAATACACATGGTAGTTATCATGGGAATACATAAACAAAAATATTTATGTTAAATAAATAAAAGTTTTATTTTAAAAAATAAATAACTAAAGCTCGCAAAGAAAATTAAAAAAATTAAATAAAGTGAAGGGTAATTTTGTAAACAAACAACTTGTTCTTAAAATTTATCAATATATATTATTTTGAATATAACAAACCAAACACTCAATAAGAAATAATCACAACACAACTTATCCCATCATAACTAATCCCAACATAACTTATCACAATATAACTTATCCCATCATAACTCATTTTCAAACCAAACGAAAGGTTTAAACAGAAATATTTTTGTATTGGTAGTAGAAGGAAGGATAAAATTGAGAGTTTTTCAGAATTTAATTTAATTTTTCAATGTACCAAAAAAGTTACAAACCTTTTGAAGAATAAATCGAATCTAGGAAGAACTATGGTTCCCAAATCAATGTCAAAAATGTTGATTTTGTAAAGAAACAATATTTGAATCGACTATTTCACTTCCGTCTATGCTTGTATCAACGTTGATATTAAAAAATTCTTATTTTTGGGTCAACAATTTTCTATCCTTACTCTGATATTCTAAAGATCAATGTTTCCAACATAAAGTTTGCTTTCAGACTTATCGTCCAAAGAGTTATTAGGATCCTGCAATAACATTAAAAACAATTAATTATTAGTGGCCAGAATCACTATTACAAATGAAACACTGTAGAGTAATTTTTTTTTAATTTTTTTTTGGTATAATCATTCTAGAGTAACATTTGTCTTTAGCAGGACAAAAAATGTTTTCCCAGAAAGAATCATTTTCTGGTGTTCGGTAAGATGAAAGTTTTTTTCCAAGGAAAATGATTTCCTTCACTTATTGGTGGAAGTCATTTTCCTTACAACTATCTTAACTTTTTACTTCATATTACTTGCTCCAACTAATACTTACACATTTTTATTGATCTCTAAGACTCGATAGTTTCATCAAAACAATCTCTAATTTACAAATATTATTACGTATCTTTAATATATACGTTTTATAAAAATAACATATTCCAAGATGTTTTTTGTTTAAAAAATAAGAAAGGAATATTTTCCATGAAACTGACTTCCATTATACTAAATACAACCTAAATGTCAGTAATTATACTTTTTCACTGAAAATCTATAAGGAAATGTACTGTAGCACTTTTTTTTAGTAACCGAGAAATCCCTGAAAGCCAATGACGCACAATTCAAAACTCAGCGGATGATGGACCCTCCCCTCTGCCCTTCTCCACTTAAATACTAGGCTTTCAATGCAACATATTACAAACACATAGAGTGTGTTTAACCCAATATCACCAGTTGCATTCTTACCCTTAGTTGCGAGGACTCTTCACTTTTGATGCCGCACCCGTCTCGGATTCTCCAAAAATACACTACTTTTGGCGAATTCGACACGCACCCGTTGGCACTTTTGAAGAGTCCGAGCAACATAGTAATCTTACCACTACAGAAAATCCCTTGGGGGCTGATAATACTATAAAACTTCTGAAAGCAAAGGTATTTTAACCACCATCAGCATAAGCTGAGCACTCGTAAAAACTAAATAAAATTGGCCAAATTGAACCCCTATATTCAATATGAACTCACTGTGGAAGTATGATATATTCCTCTTCCAGCACCTTAGTGAATTAAAGAGAGTTAGTTGTTCTGCTGTTGTAGTTGCTTTTCAATATTTTTTCATTCTTTTATTTTTGGGTGGATTGGGGGTGGAAGAGGATGTACCAAGCAGAACAAATGAACCTGACAACCTGTGCAGCATCAATCCACAAGCAAAATAGAATATTGATGTCTAAAATACTGCAGCAGCATATAAGACCTGCATTTACAAAATGATTTTTAGTTCAAAATACTCCAAATAAGTTCAGCTGCAACATAGATGATAATAAGTCTCACACACTCTTTTTCCTGCATTGTCACCATGGAAAGGAAGATAAATTTCATGTGAACTTAAAAAATTCAGCATAATTCATCTTGTTTAGTCATCTCCCAAAAAGAAAATCCCCTCTTGTTCTCCCTACCTTTTCATTCACTAATTTTCACTGATCCGAAGATTCTTTATGGTCTTCCTAAAAGCAAAGGCATCTTCCCCAGAAAATAAGCACTTACCCACACATCCTGTCCTCGGGAGGAGACTGAGGACATGAGCTAATAGCAACCAAGTTCATATTTCATGTTTCATATTTAGTTGCCTATTTGATTCAAAAAGTATTATCACATTCTCTACAAAGCCCATGTACATCTAGGTTGCTCTCACCCTGACTTTAAATTGGGCTGGAATAGACCAACGGGGAGACGAGAGCTTGTCGCCTACCTCACTTTTGGACCATAGAGGTATAATGAGCAATTTTCCTAATAAATTTTAAAGGCAATACCAACTAGTGGAAATTATAACATAGTCGTGCTGGTGTGACTAAATATGATCATGTGCTATGAATGAGTTGTTTTTATGATTTGTAAGGCAGTAGAAAAAATATAAAATTCCAAGTTATTGAACACTGGAATGGAACGCGTATAAATGGATAATACAATTCATAACCCCAGCTAGCTTAAGATTGATATACAGTTGTTAATTCATCAGAAACCAATACCAAGATGTAACTCACACCATGTACCAAAATTAAGAAAGTCAAGGAGGGGATGGAGATCGACTTCACCTTTGGGTCCTAGATAAGAACTAAAACAACTCACCCTATGAAATTTTAAGGTGAAAATTAAATTCTCAAGACCTCGTGCCATCTATCATCTCTCCCGCCAATTGGCTGTAGAAGTTTAGGAGAGGGGACGGATAGTTGGACGCTAAACTTGAGATTTGGGCAGCAAATGTAAACACAATAACTTTATCTGTTGAATTTTTTTCTAGAGAATTGAGTTCTAGGATGACTCCCAAAATCATCTATTAAAAACTTAAAGAAATATTTTCTCCCCGGACGATTGCATCTTTTGACCAATAAAATCATTTTCTCAATTATAATATTTGAACTGTAACATGCCACAAACATCAATCATTCAGACCATATTTGATAGACACGAATGACTTGTCATGCTCTGTTAACTACTTAACACAATGATACATAACTTCTCCTTCCACATAGACAATTTTCGAGTTTGTGTCTGTATCATAAACTCTAGGAAAGAATGATCGGAATGGGATAAACGGGACGATACATTTAGTTATTTCAAAAAATGATAATTTTTTTTTAGTTATTTTGATTTTTTGAATTACAAATATATGAATGTTTTTTTATTTTTCTAAGTTTTAAAATTTAAAATGTAATTTTACTTAAGCTTATTTTAAAGATATATTTTTTAAATTTTTACTTATTAAGTTTGCAAGTTAGGTTTAATAAAGGTTTTTAAAAAAAATGTTTTTGAGCTTATGTTTTCAAGATTTGAATCTTTTGAAGTTTATAAGT
This sequence comes from Solanum gracilifrons, assembly GCA_029582605.1. NCBI lineage: Eukaryota > Viridiplantae > Streptophyta > Magnoliopsida > Solanales > Solanaceae > Solanum > Solanum gracilifrons. Next base: position 3,771 of record JAJOOH010024272.1, on the reverse strand, counting down.
TATTACTTGTTAATATGTTATAACTTATAAGATATATTTATAACTTGTAATTTAAATAACTTAAGTTTGTAATTTTAAAAAATTAAATAAAAATAAGGATAAAACAATGACACAAATTAAAAAATATCAATCCAATTTATTTAAATTTGTATTACAAATTACAATTACAATTACAATTTACAACTATTAGTAGAGTGCATAATTTACGCAGCCACCTTCTAAGAAGGGTTCTGTTTCAACTAAGCCTCAAATGTAATACTAACAGTTGTATAGTCCCGTAAAGCCTTTCTCTAACTCATCTATAGATTAACCGTAATCAACTACTGGTCTTGGTAAAGATCGTTGACGATCTTGAAGTTCCATGCCATCGTCACTACCACATCCAATGGCTAAATCTATGAAAAGTTCATATTGACTATCTAACTTTGGAAATCCTTGATTTCTCCGCTCAGCATTTATCCAATCTGTAAACAGCAGTGAAATCTCCAAAATGTCTTCTGCTAACGAATATTTGTGGTCTCCAATTTGATATCTTGCCGCGCTGAAAGCTGCCTTCGAATCTACTGATGATCCTTGAATCGCAAGCACATCCTTCACCATCCTACTAAGTTTTGGAAATTGAGTTCCGCGAGCCATCCACCAATTCAATAGTTATGGTATGCCTTTCTCGTTTGTAATATTATATGAACCTTGTTCAAGATATTTAACAAATTCATAATTATTAGAAGAGTCAAGACCAAGTGTATGTTTCACTCTACCGTGGGCACCTACTCGAGGCATAAACATTTGAGGATTTTCATCATTATCTAAGAAACAATGTTTATCATATATTTCTTTAGCAAATAATTTTATACTATTTTGACATGTTACCAAATCGGGTTCTTCTTCTGGTTTAATATCTAAATTTTAATAAATGCATTCAACTAAAGCTTTTGCACCATATTCTTTATATTCAGGGTTGAAAAGAATTGCAGTTAAATAAGTTTGAGAGATAGGAAAAAAATATTTCTTAAATTTTGTAATCACAACTAGTACTAAATAATTCATTTGTTTTAAATTCAGAAAAGAGAGTTGAAATCTCACATATATATATTAAAATTTTAGAAATAGTAGGATAATACATTCCAGAAAAAAAAATTAGTAGCATCATAAAATGATTTAAAAAATATTCTAAGTTCATTTACTTTATCCCAATCACTATCATTAAGTTTAAATTCATGATAAGTATTATGACTGTTAAATTGCATAGTTTTATGTTCTCTCTATATATAAACAATTTCAAGCATATCATAAAAGGAATTCCATCTAGTTTTAACATGCTTCGGAACTTTTCTAAACGGAAGTTTACATGCATTACAAAGCTCTTTAAATTGATTAATTCTACTACTACTATGCATATGAAAAATATAAAAACAAGCATTATCAACTTTATCACAACTATTTTCAAATAATTTCACACCATCACTAACAACCAAATTTAATACATACACAACACATCTAACATGAAAAACATAGTCACTATTAGGACAAAATCTAGGTTCTAGCATATTAATAGCATTTAATTTAGCAGAAGCATTATCTAAAGTAATACTAATGACTTTATCACAAGGACCAAAAAATTTAAAATTTCCAACACAGTAATAGCAATATACATTCCAGTTTTTTTCTATTAACAAATTTTATAACCGATAATTCTTTTTTGTAAATTCCAATTATAATCAGTTCAATGCGCAGTATCAGTTAAATAATCAAAATCATTAAGACTACGACCCATATCAGTGGTAATAGCAACTCTACAATCCATTATTTCAAAATAGGCACGCAAATATTAACAATGTTTTTCTTGAAATTCAAAAATATCTCTTTTTACCATGCTTCTTGGTAAACCTTTAAAACTAGGATTATATGTATCACGAATATATGCAATAAAACCCGGATGTTCTCCAAAACTAAAAGATAAACCACAAACAACAACCATTTTAGCAAAATTTTCATGATCACGATCCTTATTATAGGTTTGACGTGTAAGAGGAACACTTGGGTTCGAAGTATTTAATTCACCTTGAATCATATTTGATCCTTTAGCCGATGCTCCAACACTAGAATCTTCACAAACACCAAGAGAAGATAAATATGCAAACCACTCTTTACTATGATTTTTAATCAGATTTTTTTTAATTCCCCTGTTGAACCTCCACTCCCACCAGATTTATATTTAAAATGTTGTTTACAAAGATTACATATATTAAAAGTTTTCTCTTCATTCAAATAACGAAATTTCCACACATTTGATTGTAAAGTACGTTGTACTTTGTTCTTACCTCTAGTTGGAACAATAGGGGGACAACTAGTTCCAACCGGAGGATTGTCCTCCTGAGGTGGAACTTCACTACTATTGAGGTCTGGACTAGTCGGTGTATCATCTAAATCTACTTCTTCATTTTCTTGATAATTACCATAATGTTTTCCATAAATCTCTTCGAAAATTATAGGAATATTCGAATTAATTTTTATAGGACCGGGATGGGAAAACTAGTTTCATTCACATGCGTAAATTCATCCGTATTCATTCTAACAAGAGGAAATTTGGATTTAGAAGAACTAAAACCTTTATTTTTTTTATAAACATATTTTTTACTCCGTGTACAAAACATTTTTTACCTCCACTTTTTTTTAGAAGACTCCACGATATAAAATTATAAAATACGAAATTTAACAAGAACAAATAAAATATAAAAAGAACAACTTACAACTAATAAATACAAAAAATAAATATAATATTAGAAAGTGGAACGAAGTTACCAAACGTTTGTGTAAAGAACAAACGATTATAATCGAAAATTGAAAAATTGATGTCAAAACATGAAGTTTGAAGAAAATTCCTCCCCAAAATTCAACAACTGATTATTGAAATCTTCACAATTACAAAGTAATATGATTGAAATTTGAAACTTGAATCTTGAAACTTTGAGAAAGATTGAGAATTGAGAGAAATTAATAATTGTTAATTTTTAAATACTGTAATTATGTAAATTGTAATTAAAAATATAGAGAGAGGGAGTATATATAGTTTTTAGAAATTGTAATTATGTGTTGGAAAATATTATCGTTGGAATGGAATTGGAGACATTGAAATGGATGTTGTGCCGTGATTTGACTATTTTTGGAAAAATCACTTTTGAAATGTTCCAAGTATAAAACAATTTGAGAAAAATACTTAGAAAAGAGTCGCCACTTCATTTTTTAAAGAAATTAAGAAAACTTATAATTTTCAAAGATCTAAACAGAAAAAATCATTTGAAAATACCAAAGGGGGTTCGGGGTTCAATTTACACTTCGAGAAGGGTTTAAGCATTCAAAGTGTCCGCTAACATGCGGTTGACCTGCGATTTGACTAAAATATATTTGACTATTTTTTTTTTTAAAAAAAAAAGTGATTTAATATAAGAATAATAATTTATAATATTTGGCTAACTTTTGAGAAAAAAAGTTAAATAAATGACATGCTTTTATTTTTTTTTTTTTTTTATTTTTTAGAGAAAGGTATCCAAAATAAAACATTTGAGTCGAAATACAAATGATTAGAATATTAGTAAAACTAGATTAATTAGAACTTCTTTAATCCATTTTCGAAATAAATAATTTAAGCCAATAAAATTAAGCATAAAAATCATTTTTTAATTAATTGAAGAATGAAAGCAAAGTTTGACTAATCCTTTTTTGAGAAAAATGACCAAGTAAAGAAAATACATTTATACATACATATATATA
>JAJOOH010024271.1:0-18416 GCA_029582605.1 Solanum gracilifrons | reverse complement strand
ACCAAGGATTTAGAGATACCTAACTTATCACTTTGCATGTAATACACTAGAAAAGGATTGTTGTTACTAGGATTACTGCGTTATGAGATTGTGGGGAACACGTATACCCTAGTTATTTCTCTTATCTTGATAAAAACCAAAGTTGAGTTTGATTACTATTTACTTATTAAATTCTTACTATTTGTTTTACACAAGCACAACCCCCCTTTAATTACCTGTTTCAGGAAATAATTTGACTAATTGAATATAATTGTTAGTTAAAGTAAAGTCTAGACCATTTTCCTCGTGGGATCGATCCCAACCTACAGGTTGGGTTCTTTACTTGATAACGATCGCTTATACTTCTGTAAGGAGGTGTAATTTGAGCGTATCACACCCCACCCCAGATTCACACAATTCAACATGCAATTACACAATCAGGATCAATCTAGAGGAAAGAAAGTCGTAGCCTACTTGAAGGCCTACCACGCGTGCTCCAAATCACTATGCTGGAGCTTTTCCCATCCAAACTATATCGGATTTCTTCCACACTATAACAAAAATAGAATTACAGCATTAGCACGGTCGTTTAGACACTAAAATCATTAAAATCGAAGACATACCAATTTCAGAGTCAAAATCAGGAAATGTGGGACCCGCTCTTGAATTTCTGGAATTTATTCCGTCAAGAGGTCCTAAACCCTCCCTTTAGCCTATGTTCCAAAATGAAGCACCTTTCGAGGCTCGGAATAGCTCCATGCAACAACAAACATAAATGCAAAATTTTACACAATAAGAGACTTGGGGCAGCCACTTACAATGCAGATACACAACAATACACACTGCGGACAGCCACCAATACAGCCAACGCAAACCCAAACACAGCGGAATTCGAATCACCCAAACCGGAGATCTAAAACTCGAGATATCAAAGTTTCAAAATGAGGCTGAATCTGATTTATTGTTATATAAATCATACCAGTTCTGGTCCCTAAAAGATAAATCTAGTCGCCAAAACACTAAATTCTGGTCACTAAAGGGCTGCACCAGCAACACCAAATTTTGCTATTTATTTTTTAGAACTCTTCGAACGGACCTTTGGAATTTGTTTAGGAGCGAGCTGATGAAAATAAACCAGCTATGCAACCCCCCTAACAACGTTGACATAATTCTCATCCGAGCGCGTTCGCCAAGAATGTTGACCAAAGTCAAACTTAAGCTAGAATTCAAAGGCTAAAGCGCTAAATGGCCCCAAAGTCACACTGAAAGATCTGGGACTCATGCCAACAATTCCAGCAGCCTAATTTGGCCACTCCAGAGATGATGCAAATGCCAGAATTCCTATCTGAGGTTGTTTTCCTTAGGCTATGACTTACAAAACTTTCAAAGTTTCAAAAGATCTAAAATAGGAAAACGGGCATAAAACCCAAACGAATGACCAAACAACCAAACAACCAGTGCCAACAAGTCATAAATGACCATCACAAATGACTTGTGGTCGCTACAGGAACACTCTCAATGATGGAAAGAAGTCATAAACAAAGAAATAACCTGGAGGGTCATTACATCTTTCTAGAAAAGTTTGGGTTCTAAGGTAAATCTGAGTACTGTTTTTCATCCTCAGACTGATGGTCAAGCAGAGAGCATAATCCCGACCCTAGAAGATATGTTAAAGGCATGTATCATAGATCCCAAAGGTAATTGGGATGACAACTTGCCTATCATAGATTTTTCTTACAATAATAACTATCACTCAGTATCCAACTGGCTCCTTATAAGGATCTTTATGGGTGATGATATGATCGCCTATTGGTTAGTTTGAGGTTGGTGAAGCTGAGTTGATAGGGTCATAATTGGTTCATCAAGCCATGGAGAAAGTTAATATTATTTAAGAAAGGTTGAATATAACGCAGAGTCATTAGAAATCCTATAACAATGTTCGAAAGATAGACTTAGAATCTGAGGTTGATGATTGGGTCTACATCAAGGTTTCACCAATGAAGTGTGTTCATAGATTTGGTAAGAAGGGGAAACTCAATCCCCGATACATTGGTCCTTACAAGATATCCAAGATAGTTGGCAATGTAGCTTATGAGTCGGAGCTATCGTTAGAGTTATCAACTATTCATCCGATATTCCACATTTAAATGTTGAAGAAGTATATTGGCGATCCTTCACTTATAGTACCTATTGAGAATATTGGTATCAAGGACAGTTTATCTTATGAGGAGATGCCCATTCAGATTCTTGATCATCACGTTCGCAAGTTGAGGACCAAGGAGGTTCCATCATTAAGGTCTTATGGAGAAATGATTTTTTTGTGGAACCTAATTGGGAGGCTGGAGAGGATATAAAGAAGAGATATCCACATCTCTTTCCTTGCGTAGAAATTCAAAACAAAGGTAGTAACTCTTTGTAAACTACTCTTTAAGGTGATACTTTGAGTTATTTTAATTGCATGTTGTGTTCTTGAATTGGGGTTGTTAGATGCTTTACACCCGTGTTTTTCTTAGAGTGATCTCATCGAGGATGAATGTTCCCAAGGGGGAGATATTGTAACACCTCATACTTTGATTAGTTTTTAGTTTTGGGTCAAGTTCAAACGATCATATCTTTTTTCACATAATAAGTTATGTGGCCCATTTTGTATCAAATCGAAGGTCTTTGAGTCCTCTTTCCAACGCCGCAAAGTCTAATTCCGAGCTTAGAGTAAAATGTTATGGACATTAGAGTGAAGCCTCTCTAGTTAAGATTTTTCCATTCGTTTAAGGAAAATGTATTTTGGTCTTTTCCTTACACCACTATGCCTAAAACGTTTTTCTCTCACAAATAAGGGTCTAATCTAATTTAGACCACTTTTTCACGTTCCTAAACTCTTAGAGTTTGAGAGAAAGATTTCAAGAAGAGAAAAAAAGGATTTTCAATAGTTCATTCAAGGATTGAGGAACTTTGGTTCAAGAACAAGTGTTCTTTCGACGTATGTAATTTTCTCAAAGTGTTTGGTTTTCTCTCCCTCATGCCATACATGTAATTTCATTCACGTATTCATCCATAAGATCAGTATTAATGAGATTCTTGAGTGTTAGCCACCATTCTTTAACAATGGAGGTTTTGAGTTCTTGAGGTGAGGGTCTTGTGAATGAGTGGTGTTTCTTAATACAACTTGGGTGAGATTTAGATGAATTTGTGTTGGGCTTGTGAATAAACCAATCAATTCTAGATGATTTAGGACCAGAGATTGAGCAAGAAAATTTGTTGGATTTCTGGGTTTGGGGTGGGGCAACACACCACCAAGGCGCCAGGAGGGCTAGTGCCCTATGCATGTAGTGCGCCCCAAAACAGCCCCAGTACTCTTGGGGTTGGGGCGGCGTGCCACCGATGCGCTAAGGTCGCCTAACCCTTTTCTTCTTTATCCATCATTTTGTATGCAATATTTCCAATCGCTTCCTTGTTCTCTTCTTGATATTAACTCTTAAAGTCTTCATTAAACATTTAGAGACCTTACATATCCCAATCAAATGTATTAATTTACATTTCAAATTAATGTAAAGTTAAGAGGAATGTTCAAGAGATCCTTTTGAGTCAAAATTTGAGATTCCTTTGCAATTAACTAAAGATTTGAGTTAAGTCTTGAGTAAATGAGTATGAGAACGAGGAGAGTTGTGTTTCATAATTAAAAAATGAGTTTAAGGGAACTAAGTATTCTCAAATGTAAAATTTTTACATTTCCAAAGGGAAAAACATTGATTTCTAAATGAGTTTACAAGTTTAGAGAAGTGTAAAAGTATTACCTCTTTTAAGAGGATCTTTTGAGTAATTACCTCAAATTGAGAAAGATTTATGTTTTACATATTTGAGCATGAGTTATATATTATTTGAAGTAGTATTGAGCACTGATATTAGTATGAGTTCAGAAAACTCAGAATCATCATAAACCATGTATGCCTAAATGGGTAAAAGATCATATCTTTTAGATGATTCTTTATTGCTTTTAAGCATAGCTTAGTGAATTCACCTAGTTGAGGTGTTCTATACCCTAACAAGGTATAGGAGAGTTCTGGTAGTGTTGGCAAGACGTTATATCATCACGTAGCTCGTATTGATGGTTGCCGGTTAGAAAATCTCCCAAATAACAATGAAGAGTATGGTATAGTACTTTTATACATCATTGAGTTTTATCTATTGTTTTGTAATGTTTTAAATATTGCATATATCATTTTTGCTTTGTAATGAGTTGAGGTAAAGTGAGTATTCATTCCATCCCTGTAAGTTCAGTTAGTTATTGCTTTCAGTTTTCCTCCTTACATTCTCATACATTCAATGTACTAACGTCTTTCAACCTGCATCTTAAAAAAGATACATATACATGTGTTCACTGTCATCAAAAATTTCTTCATTGATACCATTTGCACTCCAGTTAGTATTGGTGAGGGTCTTTGCTTTTCGTAGGGTTCCACATTTATATTTTAGTTTTTTTAAGATGTTCTGGGTCTTGTCCCGACATATATCGTAGCATTAAGAGGTTTCATAGAGAGTAGTAGTTGAGGATTCTTTCACTATTCCCTTGTGATGTTTTGGCACTTGGAGTCAATCGTTTATGTTTAATTAAGCATTTCCAAACATGTATGAGTTTCTCTATTGTTGAGTATTTTGAGTTGAGCATTACAATAGAAGCTCTTATTTTACTGAGTAAGTCTTCCGTTAAGTATCATATAAGTGCATAGTTTATGTAACACCTCAGAAACTAGTAGGCTAAAACTAGAGCTAAACATGAGGGTTAACGTCAAGGGAGAAGGGCAAGGGCCAAGGGAAATGCGTGGGGGGCAAGGCAAGGGGTCCAAGGCTACCCAAAAGTTGTCCAAGGCACTGCGCCCACCTCCACGAGGGTCTTCACGACCCTTGGTGGCCACAGTGCTCTGTGGTTCCACCCGTGGAGAGCTAGGCAGTAGCCTCCCCAAATACTACCCAAAAGTAGCTCCTCTTCACAAGCCACTTCAAGGCTCGTGGTGAATACCACGGCTCTTGAGAAGGATCATGGAAAGGATTTAGTGGTGTGAGAGTTGAAGAAAAGTGGCAAGCACCACAACACGTGGAGCCCCTCGTGAGATTGCCTTGGGCTTGTGGGCTCAGGGCACATGTTCGCTAAGCCACTACCTCAAGTCCACGGAGGGGACCACGGCTCATTGTGCCCCTCATGGCACTTGGGCAACTCACTTAAAGTGAGGGGTGTTTTGGGTAATACCAGTTTAAGTCCAATCAAAGTGAATTCTTTTTTGGGTAATTTTAGGGTCAGTATATATGTCAATTGTAAGTCAAATTCACCTAAACTAAGTCATATTTTCACAACACCCAAATATTTCCCAAAGTTCATCTCCTCTCCAAAAATTCTCTTTCTAGAACTTCCAAGAAGAAGGAAGTTTGGATGAGGGTTCAAGGAGCAAGGTTTTCTACTCAATTTCATTGGATTCCATTACTAAGGTATGGTATTCCTTCATCCATGGATAGTGTTCATCGATGGAGTCCATTCAAAACCTTAATTACAAAGATAGAAATTCCCCAAAATCTAGGGTTTGTCTCCAAGTCATGGGTTCTTTCAAAAACGATTCTAATGCTTGAATTACTTTAAATTATGATTGAATTGATGATTTATTATGGTTTTTATGTTGAATCTCCAAGAACCCGTGAAACCCCCATATTATTCAATTATGATCTTGTGATGTGGGTTGTTGATTATAGAAGAATGTTATGAGATTATGCATGTAGTGATTGGGTTAGTTGAATTATGATTATATCCATGTATAATGTAGTAATTCAAGATGTGTTGATTGAATATGATCTATGGTTCTTGAAGGTAAAAGTATGGGAATTATGCATGATTTATGAAGTTTAGTATATGCTTTAAGAACACCTTGAGAGTAAAGTGACTATGATTATGATCGAGTTGTTGTGTTGTGAAAGGTTATACTCATATACACACTTATGTATGAATATGATATGAGGAGAAAGGTTTTCTCACAATATGATGATTCTAAGGTTGAAAGGTTATTCTCACCTATTAAATCTATGGGCTATAGTATGAATTATGTTGGATTGAGTGTCATGACATTCTTCCATGAATATGAACGTAAGTCAAGACTTAATACGTAATCTATGGGAATTAATGCTTAGCACCGAGTGAATATGAATATGAGATGGAAGGTTGTACGATGGTTGAGTCCGGTTTCCTAATGAAAGATTTTACACTAGTTGAGTCAGGCTTTTCAAATGGGTTTCTTCTACCTTAGTTGAGTCTGGGTTCCCAAAGTATGTATCTAATGAGATGGAAACTGTATACCCTTATTGAGCCAAGATTTCTAGAAGCAATCTCTTTATCCCATAAACTATGTCCCCACATAAGTAGTTAGCTAGTGGATCCACCTAAGCTAAGAGTATGGTTCTACCTTAAGTAAGTAGGACAACCCCTTTTCAGTGTGGGGTAAACACCGGATTCCATGGTAAGCTCACATGGTCTATGTCGGTTAAGGCTAATTTTCCCCACTATGATATTATGAACAAGAATATGAATTATGAACTATATTTACTCAAGAAACTTTAATTAGTATTTGTGAGATTATGGGATCTTATTCATGCATTACACAAGTATGCATTGAGGGTATTTGTGATATGCTCCTCTTATAGTATGATGATCTATGAGTTGATTATGCTTATGACTTATGCTTTTCCATTTTCTTTAAAATGATGCTTTACTTGGTAAACTGAATGCTTTAAACTAAAATGTCCATTTTAGCATATTTTCATGATTTTGTGCATGGATATCATACTTAGTGCATTTTTGTACTAACCCATATTTTTTTACATTTTTCATAAGTGTAGAGTTCGGTTCTCAAGGTGGTCTCCATTGTGGCTAAAGCTTGGATTTGGTCATTTCTCCTAGCTTATTGGTGAGTCCTCATTATTCGAGGATGGATATTTTCATTTAGTAGTTTCTTTTCTTGTATTTCATTTATGTAATATGTTGTATGGGCAATGTCCTTTTTCATTTTGACTATTGTAATGGATGGCTAAAAGAGACAAGTCTAGACTTCCGCTTTCTTTTATAAACTTTTTGGACTTGAAATGTGTTTTTAATCTTATTGTTCTATTGCTTATGTTATGATATGCTAAGTGGCTTACATGGAGCCTTTCGTGGTTCTATGTGCCCTGTTATATCTAGGGGGTACCCATGGGTCATGAAAAACTTGGTAATTAGAGCACATGGTTTAGAATGATTCTAGGATTATGTCTCATAAGCCACGTCTAGTAGAGTCTTCTTCATAATTGTGAAGCGCACCACACTTATGAATGAGAGGCTATAAGATGTTTAGGAAATTTCACTTATTTCATTACTCTTAAGTCGTGCCTTAGAGTTTAACTCTTTAAAGTCCCTCTCCTAATCCTTCTCTTGTATCTTCAAGATATGAATACACGAAGGGCAAATGCTAGAAGAATGGAGGGTGTCAATGTTAATGAGGAAGCTCGTCAAGCTCATCAAGATCCAGTTAATCCCACGGTTGAGAATGTAACCCATGCGGAGTTTAGGTCTACTATCCAAATGTTGGCTCAAGCCAATAGAGAAGTTGTAGCTCTGGTGAAGCCTAATGTGACTTTGGCTGCTTTAAGGGTTAGGGATTTTGCTAGAATAAACCCTCCCAAATTTCATGGATCTACAGTGGAAGAGGATCCCCAAAGGTTTATCGATGAGGTTTATAAAATTCTTGCTATTATGGGGGTATCTTCGGAAGAGAAGGCAGAGTTAGTGACCTACCAACTAAAGGATATTTCTCAAGTATGGTATGATATTTGGAATAGGGGAAGACTTGTAGGAGTGTGTCCGATTGAATAGGAAATGTTCAAATCCGCATTTCTTGATAGATTCTTTCATCGAGAGTTGAGAGAAGCTAAGGTGGAGGAATTCATCAACCTTCGTCAAGGAAGTATGAGCGTGAAGGAGTATGCCATAAAGTCCAATCAATTATACAAGTATGCTCCGACTATGGTTCCAGATATGAGGGATGAGATGAGTAGGTTTTTGACGAGAGTGTCTGGCTAGGTAGTAAAAAAATGTTGTATGGCAATGCTCCATCATGATATGGATCTCACGTCCTATGGTGTCTGCCCAACAAATTGCGGAGGAGAAACTCAAGGAAAAAAAATAGGGAGGTGAAAAGAGATAGGACCGGTGACGAGAACTTTTCGAATGCTAGGTGTGATGGGCAAGGTCAACAAAGGTTCAAACAAAGGTTCTCCAACCAAGGTTCCTCTAGTGCTCCAAGGGTCAACAAGGATAGGGCTTCCAACCCTAAACTTCAAGGAGGTAATAGTGGTGGTTCTTATGTCGCTAGGACTAATTGTGCAAAATGTGGAAGAAAGCATGATGGCAAGTGCCTTGTTGGTACTGATGGGTGTTTTAGTTCTGGGAAGGTTTGCCACAAGATGAGAGATTGTCCAATGCTCAAGTTTAAGGGAATAGAAGACAAACAAGCTCCTCCAAGCGGTTTAAACTCCAATGCCGCAAAGAAAAACCGTTTTTATGCTCTTCAATCCCGAGGTGACCAAGAGAGCTCCCAAGATGTTGTGACCGGTATGTTAAAAGTCTTTTCAATTGATGTATATGCCTTGTTAAATACCGGTGATACTTTGTCCTTTGTGACACCTTTTGTGGCCATGAAGCTTGAAATATTCCCCAAAGTGTTAGTAGAACCTTTTTCAGTCTCTACCCCGATTGGTGACTCGGTTGTCCCATTTCCTTGTCCCATAGAGTTACTTTGGTGGATTTGCAGAGTTAGACATGTTAGACTTTGATGTGATATTGGGTAAGGATTGGTTGCATACATTTTATGCCTCTATCGATTGTAGGACTCTGGTGGTTAAGTTCCAATTTCCAAATGAGCCTATCTTAGAGTGGAAGGGGGGAAATTCAACTCCTAGAGGTCAATTTGTCTCTTCTCTTAAAGATAGGAAAATGTTCTCCAAAGGGTGTATCTATAATCTTGTTAGAGTGATGAATGCTAAGTCCGAAACCCAGTCTCTAGAGTCGATTCCGGTAGTAAATGAGTTTCTGGAGGTTTTTTCCGATGATTTACCCAGTATTCCTCCCGAGCGAGAAATCAATTTTGCTATTGACATTTTACCGGATATGCAACCTATCTCCATTCCTCCTTATAAAATGGCTCCGGCGGAGTAAAAAGAGTTGAAAGAGCAATTAAAAGATTTGCTAGATAAGAGTTTTATCTGATCGAGTATCTCTCCATGGGATGTTGTTCGTTAGAAAGAAGGATGGGTCTCTTAGAATGTGCATCGATTATCGTCAATTGAATAAAGTGACCATCAAGAATAAGTATCCCCTTCTGAGAATAGATGATTTGATTGACCAACTTCAATGGGTAACCTATTTCTCTTAGATTGATCTTCGTTCGGGTTATCACCAATTGAGGGTGAGAGGGGTTGATATTCCCAAGACGGCCTTTAGAACCGAGTAGGGTCACTATGAGTTTGTGGTAATGTCATTTAGGTTGACTAATGATCCAGTGGAATTTATGGATTTGATAAATAAAGTGTTTAGGCAATACCTAGACATATTTGTGATTGTGTTTATCGATGATATCTTCATCTATTGGAGGAGTGAGAATGAACATATGGACTATTTGAGAATTGTTTTGCAAGTTCTTAAGGACCAACAACTTTTTGCAAAGTTTAGCAAGTGTGAGTTTTGGTTAAGGTTCATAGCTTTCCTTGGTCATATTGTGTCAAGCAACTGTATTGAGGTAGATCCTAAGAAGACAGATACGGTCAAGAGTTGTCCTAGACCTCTAACTCTTTCCGACATTAGAAGCTTTTTGGGTTTGGCCGGTTACTATAGGATGTTTGTTGAGGGATTGTCCTGCATTGCTTCTCCGGTGATGGATTTTACTCAAAATAGGGCTAAGTTTGTGTGGTCGGAAGCTTGTAAGAAAAGTTTCCAAGAGTTGAAAGATAGACTTACTTCCGCTCCGATATTGACCTTATCGAAGGGTGCATATGGCTTTGTGGTGTATTGTGATGCCTCTAGAATGGGTTGGGATGTGTGCTCATGCAAAATGGTAAAGTGATTGCCTATGCTTCAAAGTAACTTAAAATCCATGAGAAGAATTATCCGACCCATGATTTGAATTAGCAGTGGTTGTGTTTGCCTTAAAAATATGGATGCATTATTATGTATGACGTCCATGTGGATGTTCTCACCAATCCCAAGTGTCTTCAATATGTATTTAGTCAAAAGTACTTGAATCTTCGTCAATGAAGGTGGCTACAATTATTAAAGGATTATGATATGAGTGTCTTTTATCACCCCGATAAGGCTAATATGGTAGTGGATGCTCTTAGTAGGTTGTCGATGGATACTGTGGCTCATGTAGATGATGAAAAGAAAGATTTTGTTCGTGAGGTGCATAGGTTGGCCCGACTAGATGTTCAACAAGTGGATTCTGCCAAGGGTGGTGTCATTGTACATAATAGGTCCGAATCTTCCTTTGTGATAGATGTGAAGTCTAAACAAGGCCTTGATCCTATATGAGTTGAGTTGAAAGAGTCGGTACTCAAGCAGTCCGTTGAGGCTTTCTCCCAAGGGGGAAATGGGGTTCTTAGGTACCAAGGTCGGTTATGTGTTCCAGATGTTGATGGTTTGAGGGATCAGATTTTAGAAGAATCTCATAGTTCCCGATATTCTAGTCATCCGAGAGCTACCAAGATGTACCGTGATCTACGGGAAGTCTATTGGTGGAACGGTATGCAGAAAGATATTGCGGGATTTGTAGACAAATGTCCTAATTGTCAACTAGTTAAGGTTGAGCACCAAAGGCCAGGAGGCTTGTCCCAAGATATAAGTATTCCCAGTTTGAAGTGTGAAGATGTAAATATGGAAATTATTGTGGGATTGCCTCACACCCGAAGACAACATGATCTATTTGGGTCATTATAGATAGGATGACAAAATCATCCAATTTTATTCCCATCAAGGTTTCTCATTCGGCGGAACACTATGCCAAGTTGTATAAAAAAAAGATAGTGAAGTTGCATGGGGTCCCTTTGTCTATTATTTCGGATCGGGGTACTCAATTTACTGCACACTTTTTGGAATTCATTCCAAAAAGAGCTTGGTACTCAAGTTAAGCTTAGCACAACTTTTTATCCCCAAACCAATGGGCTAGCGGAGTGTACCATCCAAACATTGGAGAATATGTTAAGGGCACGTGTTATAGATTTCAAGGGTAATTGGAATGACCACTTGCCATTAATAGAGTTTGCCTACAATAATAGTTATCACTCAAGTATCGGTATGGCTCCCTTTGAAGCCTTGTATAGCAGGAGATATAGGTCTCCAGTTGGTTGGTTTGAGGTAGGTGAAATTGATCTTATCGATCTTGAACTAGTTTATGAAGCTATTGAGAAAGTTCAGCTCATTAGAGAGAGGTTGAGAATGGCTCAAAATAGACAAAAGTCATATGCCAATGTGAGAAGAAGGGATCTAGAATTTGAAGTTACTGATTGGGTCTATTTGAAAATCTCACCCATGAAGGGTGTGATGAGCTTTGGCAAGAAAGGGAAACTTAGTCCCCAGTATGTAGGCCCATATCAAGTTTTGGAACGAGTTGGTAAAGTAGCTTATTCGTTGGATTTGCCAAATGAGTTCGCTCCGATTTATTTGGTATTCCATGTTTCTATGCTTAAGAAGTGTATTGAAGATGCGGCATCCATTATTCCCCTAGAAGGGTTGGGAGTTGACGAAAGTCTTTCATATGAAGAGGATCTAGTAAAGATCCTAGACCGGCAAGTCAATAGATTGAGAAACAAGGAAATAGCTTCCATGTAGGTTTTGTTGAGAAATCATTTAGTTGAGGGTGCTACTTGAAAGGTTGAGGCCGAGGCCGATATGATGTCCCGATATCCTCATCTCTTTCCTTCTTCTCCTATTCAAGCTTGAGGTAAGTAGTTCGTCCTGAGTTTTAGTATTTTGGAGTCATGCGTGGTATATGTGTTATTCCATGAATTCCTTATGATATGCATGTTCTTGAGAAATGCATGTTTAGTAAGAAAATGAGTTTTCATGATTTATGTGTTCCTTATGTTATTGTGCATTTAGTATGAGTTGCATCTATGACTTCCTGAGATGAGTTGATGAACATGCTTGAGTATACTTTTGAGAGTAATTGCATATTGGCTCCATGGTTTTGTGTTGAACATGCTTTTAGTTGGAGAAGGTAGTTCCTTCTATGAATATGAGAAATGTTGAGTTTTCATGGATAATGGGTTGTTAGAGGTAGTTCCTACTTCCTTGTGATGCATTGATTATGTTGAGATGGAGTTGATGTTTCCTCCTTCGAATTGTGCATTATTTTGATGTTTCATGCATGATGGGTTGCTAGTCTTTAGTCTTTACTTTTCATAAGGTTTCTAGATCGTCATTCGAGGATGAATGTTCCCAAGGGGGAGATATTGTAACACTCCGGAAACTAGTAGGCTAAAACTAGAGTTAAATGTGAGGGTTGATGTCAAGGGAGAAGGGCAAGGGCCAAGGGAAATGGGTGGGGACCAAGGCTGCCCAAGAGTTTGCCAAGGCACTTCCCCCACAACCACGAGGGTCTTCGTGACGTGTGGTGGCCACCACCCCCCGCGGAGGGCTAGGCAGTAGCCTCCCCAAATAATGCCCAAGAGTTTCTCCTCTTTACGATCCACTTCACGTCTCGTGGTGAAGACCACGGCTCGTGGGAAGTCTCATTAAAGGGGGTTAGTGGTGTGAGAGTTGAAGCAAAGTAGCTTAGCCACTGCCTCAAGGTCAATGAGAGGGACCACGGCTCATGGCAAGAACCACGGATCGTGGCACGCACCACAGCTCATGGTGCCCCTCGTGAGATTTCCATGGGATTGTAGGCTAGGGAAACATGTTGCCTAAGCCACTACCTCAAGTACACGAAGGGGACCACGGCTCGTGGAGCCCGTCGTGGCACCTGGGCTGCTCACTTAAAGTGAATGGTGCTCTTTGTAATTCTGGTTTAAGTCCAATCAAAGTGAAATTGTTTTGGGTAAGTTTACGGTCTCTATATAGGTCATTTTAAAGTCAAATTCACCTAAACTAAGTCATATTTTCACAACACCCAAATATTTCCCAAATCTCATCTCCTCTACAAAAATTCTCTCTCTAGAACTTCAAGGAAAAAGAAGAAGAAGGAAGTTGGGGCTACGGTTCAAGGAGCAAGGTTTTCTACTCAATTTCATTGGATACCATTGCTAAGGCATGATATTCCATCATCCATGGATAGTTTTCATCCATGAAGTCTCTTGAAAACCCCAAATTCAAAGGTAGAAATTTCCCGAAAGCTAAGGTTTGTCTCCTAGTCATGGGTTCCTTTCAAAAACAATTATAATTCTTGAATTGCTTTATATTATGATTGAATTGATGATTTATTATGGTTTTTATGTTGAAATCCCCATATTACTTCATTATGATCGGCTATTGATTATAGAAGAATGTTATGAAATTATAGATGTAGTTATTGGGTTACTTGAATTATGATTATATTCATGTCTAATGTAGTAATTCTAGATGTGTTGATTGACTATGATCTATGGTCCTGGAATGGAAAATGTCATGACCCGGAGTTACCCCCTAGAAGATACACGACGTACTTGACCCCAAAGGGGTCTGATACAAGCCTCTAGCATCATCATAACATAAGGAATAGAAATAATGAGGATTTTTTTAAAAAAAACTTTTACAATAGAAGTCCAACTTCATCTTTCATAAAGGAAAAATCATAGGAAACTAGACCTTTTGTCTCATAGACCATCTAAAACATAGGAATACAAAGTTTGGGACTTAGCCCTTTACATCAACAAAAGTCTCAACATGAGAAGTACAATAGAAACTAAGAAATGGATAATCTGTCCTCGAACTTGAGGACTCACCACAACTTGGAGATAAGCAATGCAAGTTTTCTTCAAGAAAGAGAGTGTATGTCACCTAGTCGGAACCTACACTTACCAAAATGTGGAGGAAGAAGGGGTTAGCACAAATATGTACTAAGTGTGGAAACATGCATAAAATCTTTTAAATATGATAAAAGGGACATTTTAGTTGCAAAGTATGCATTTATCATGTTTGGAAACCAACATGCATTTACAATTTACAACACAAGCCATAATCACATTTATACTCATACATGATAATATCAACACTTTAGCAACTCCTAAGGAACACTTGTGCAATGTATGGTTAGCATCCCATAATACCAACCCTACTAAGCACCCCCCTTGAAGTTACCTTGGTCATGCACATCATTTTTAGACCTCATTATAATCATTAGTCACAATTAAGGAAATAGTCATGTACATTACTTGAATATAAGTATAGTTATTCATGACAACCATCCATTCAACACACATGCAAACATTTGTATCTCATCATAATATAAATGAACCATCCTACAACATCCTACTCAGTCTACTTGTGAAATATGGAAGTGAATTCACATACCCCCACTCCTACTAAGTAAACTCACCAAAAAGTCATAGTATAGTTCATGTCTTATTCATTATCTTTATTATATAGGAAAAGTAGCCATAACCGACATAGTGTAACACACCAGAAATTCTATGACTTAAGTTAGAGCTTCACCTTATGAATAATGACTTAAAAATAGTTAAAATGATGTTTATAAACCTAAAATAATGTAATTGACTTGGTTTGGAAGAGTAAAAGTCTAAACGTCAAGAAACGTTCGGAAACTAGAGAAGAATGTGTTCTAGTGTATCCTTAGGTTTTGGGCAGGTTTAGGAGTGTCATATGATGGTATAATCTGGTGAAAAGGTTTTAAATAGGTAAATATATGTTCCTAGGGTCAAAAAATTTTGAATACGACTCCCCGGGGACACCCTAAGGGACCTCGAGGAGGACCCCAACCTTAGCCAATCAAGCTGCCAAGGCAGCTTGCAAATTGCACTTGGAGGGGATAGATGTGCGTCGCGCACTTGCTCCCCCAAGGAGAAAAAATCCAGTTCATGACGCGGTCGTATCGCGGACTCTACTGTCTCAAAATTTAATTCCAAATATCTTCAGGGAACAGCTCCGCGTCGCGGACTTGTTCCGCGACGATAATACAGAAATTCAGAAATCTATTTTATTTCATTAAAGAGTCCATTTAAGTGAGGGGTCTTTAGGGAACTTTAGGGGATGTGTATATAATGATTTTTAAGTCAATTTACCTCACTTTTATCACTCAAAGACAAAACCCCAAAGATCTAAACCTAAAGTTCCTCCTTCTCTCTACTCTCTCTCTTCTCAAGAACTCCATTGAAGAAGATTGGAACTTCAAGAAGAAGACCAACTCTCCAAAGTTTCAACTCGGATTTTCATGGTTAATTCATCTATAAGGTATGGTTGCTTATCACTCTTGGGATTCCTTTCCCCAAGAGTCCCCTTCAAGATGAATTTCAAAATCTCCAATTTCTAGGTTCCAATCCAAAAACGTGGGTCTTCTTTCTAAAGTGAAATTAATGTTATAAACTGACTTTGATTGAAGTTATGTGAAAAATTATGGATCAATTTATGTTGTATTTGTGGTTTCTTGAAGAATTCCCCATGAGACCCATGTTTCTTCTTCTTTTCCTAATTCTAACCCTAGTTTGTGTTGGATATTGATTGAAGGCTATGAATTGAATGTGATATTATGTAATTCATGTTTGTATCATGATTCTACCCTAGGTTATGTATAATTCTTTGAAATTAGGGTTGAGTCTTTGAATGAAGCCTTGAAGTCTATGAAGGGACTATGTCAATTGCTTATATTGATGTTGATTATGTTATTACTACATGAATTACCTTGTATTATGTATTGGTTATGTATTTCTTGGTAATGGAAGTATGGATGTCCCACGAAGGGCAAGAAGGTATGAAGGTTGTTCTTCTTTGAACTCAAGTATGAAAGGTGAATTACTTAGATTGTAATGATGCTACACCTAATGTGTTATTATGGTGTTGATGACCTAGTTTCCTCATCCTTAACCCTCTACACTTGAATTAGCTATGAAGTATGTATGCATATTATGGTATGATTGCTATATGATTGAAAGGTAGTTCTCATGATTGTAGTGTAATGTAAAGTGAAAGGTTTACTCACTTGCTAAGTGTCTCTAAAGTGAAAGGATTGTTACTCACTTATGAACACATATGAGCTATTATGGTAAGATGTCTACATAAGGGTTTATTAAAGGCTAATATGAACTTATGTGATGACTAAAGATGATTACAAAAGGGAATCAGACACTTAGCACCGAAAGGGCAAGTAAATGAGATGGGGATCTCACGTTTAGTAAGTCTGGCTCCCCACATGGGTTTCCTTACGTTTAGCAAGTTCGGATTACCTACGATATGTGTTGTCTCATGAGATGGAAACCCCCACGTTTAGTAGTTAGGATTTCTAGAAGCAATCTCCTTGACCCTTAACTATGTGCCCACATAAGACTCTAGCTTAGTGGATCCACCCAGATAGCTATGTATGAATGCTTACACCTTAGTCAAGTGTAACCCCTCTCTTTTCGGTGTGGGAGTAGAACACCGGATTCCATGTAGCTCTCATGGTCTATGTCAGTTATTGCAATATTTCCCTAATGTAAAAGAAAATGAAGGTATGAAAGGTGTGAACTCGTACTAGGGCTTTCATAAGGGTTTCTACATAGTGTAAGGGAGGGTATGGGACTTCTCTTGCACATTATAGTTGTGGGATCCTAAGAGATTGTTGTAGAAGTGTTCTCTTATGATTTTGATGATTATGACTTATGTCTGTTGAAGCTATGTTATGTATGATCATTATGAATATGGTAAGTTATGATGAAATATGATCTTATGATTGTATGCATGAAGTAGGTTGCTTAATGTGATACTTGGCTTTGAATAGGGTTATGGGGTTCTATTTTTTGCATTGCACTAGTATTACTTGGGTTGTCTACATGTTGGGATGATATTAAGTTGGTTTGGACTATGATACTTAATTGTGTGCATATTGGATTTACTTGGCAAAAAGCATGTTCTGAATAAAATGTCCTTTTATGCATGTTTTAATGGTTTTTGTGCATAGTAGCCATACTGAGTACGTGTGTTGTACTAACCCATATTTTCTCCCTTTTCCCAAACATTTAGGTTTGGGCCGTTGAGGATTCAAGCTTACTTCTCAAGACACTTGGAGTTGCTTCCCAAGTTGGTGAGTCCTCAAGTCCGAGAACAACACCGTATGATCTAGCTTCTATGTTTAGTTCTTCGCTTATGTTGAAAGACATTGTTGTACTTCCTATTTTCAAGACTTCTTATTGATGTAAGGTCTAAGTCCCATTTTCGATACTTCTATGTCTAGATGGTGCATTGTGACGAAATTAGATTCTATTTTTCATATATGAAGTGAAGTTGAACTTCAAAAGTAAAAGTTTTAAATTTTTCGTGATTTTATTCTATGATACATGTTATGATGAATGCTAAGGGCTTGTATAAGACCTCTTCGAGGTCGAATACGCCGGTAACGACTAGGGGGTGCTCTCGGGTCGTAACACATAAACCATGTGAGCTACATGGAATCCGGTGTCGTGTAGCCCCACACCGAAAGAAGGTGTCCTACTTGCCTTAGGTAGAACTAAATGTATAGCTAAAAGGTGGATCCACTAGCTAAGGTCATATGTTGGATCATAGTTATGGGATAGGTAAATTACTTCTAGAAACCCTACCTTTTGCATTGGTGGAGGAGCTTCCATCTCATGAGTTAACTTTAAATGAGCCGACCTATTGCATTGACAGAAGGGCCTTTACCTCATTGTCCATATCCACTCGGTACTAAGCATTATTTCCCAATTTATACATAATTAGTCTTGAATTGCATTTACATGTGTGAAGGAATGCTCTATCCCTCATTCAATACAATTAATCAAAATAGCTCATAGATTCATTAAAGATGAGAATGTACTTTCAACCTTAGAATCAACATTAGTATGTGAGTAGAACTTTCACATTACATTTATAGTGTTTTCATAAGAATAGACTTTCAATCAACACAATAATATCATCATCATCCCAGACCATTCATGCATCATCAAGTGTAAGGGTAAGGGAAGAACAACCTTTGAGAAAATGGTCTAAAACCCCCCCAACCTATACCCGAAATCCCAACTACACACTCCAACTTCACGGGTGTCCTATTACCCCCCTGAACTTCATATTTCTCTATTTTCTACACACTTAAACGCTGACCTGTCATAGAAGGTGTTCTCACCTCCCTTAGGCGCGTAAGGATGTATCTAAAACACATTATCTGCATTTTGGAATCCACGTGTAAGTCCAAATCAACCTAAAATTAAGGCTTTCAATTACAATTTGCATTTCT
>JAJOOH010024270.1:0-21371 GCA_029582605.1 Solanum gracilifrons | reverse complement strand
ACTTTGAAATTCAAGTTGAGATTCTGGGTTTATTCTTCTCATTACGTAAGTTCATGATTTCTTCATGTAAAAATATGAATTGTGTTCTTTCTACTATGGGTAACTAAATCCACAACTAGGGTTGTGGGAACCATGAGCGATTAACAAAGTATGAATAGTAACTAAGTAATTCTTGAATAGCGTTGTTGAATGCATTGATAATTCTTTCGTTTAAAAGTCTTTTTAGCAGTGGCCAACATTAGAACTCGCCTTGTTGCTACTTGCCGGACCAATGAGGTAGTTAATAAGAAAAGAATTATCAACATAGATTTAGTGTGATACAATCTAATAGTCTAATGTCAATTGGTGTGAGGGTGAAAACTAAGTCATACATTGATGTGGTGTCTAATATGAGGTAAAGGTAAGGGTTAGTAAATTATACACAAGTAGCCGGACCAAGGTGCGGGGTGAAATTCTCTAGTTGTCGGACCAAGGAATTAGTGATACATAACTTGTCACTTTGCATGTAATACACTAGGAAAAGATTACTATTACTAGGATTACCGCATCATGAGCTTATGGGGAACACGTACACCCTAGTTTCTCTCTCATCTTGATGACAACTAAAGTTTGCATCTAGCTCACTCATTATTCACATAATTTCCAAAATTTGTTTCACAAATTCTCCCCTTTAATTACTTGTTCGGAAGTACGTTGACTAAACGAATATAATCGTGGGTTAAAGTTAAATCTGAACCATATTTCTCGTGGGATCGACCCCAACCTACAAGTAGGGTTCTTTACTTGATAACGATCGCTTACGCTTCTTTAGGGAGGTGTAATTTGAGCGTATCAAATTTTGGCGTCGGTGCCGGGGAATAAGGCTTTTAGATTAAGTTCAACTACATTATTGAACTTTAGTCAATTATTTCCTAATTTTACTTTTTCTTTTGTTTATGTTTCTCTCATGTTCCTACTCTAGTGTATGCCAAGTACACGGAGTCAAGGTGAACCGCTGACTCCATACGATCCAGAATTGAACAGAACTTTGCGAAGAATGAATAATCAAAGTGTCCCAGCCAATCCTATCGGAGGAAATCAAGGTGATGGAGTTGAGTTGCATCCTCCTAGGTTAATAATGAGAATGCTGAAAATCAAGGTGGAAATATATTAAGAGATGCATTGAGGCTACAAAATCCACCAGATGCTTACAGCGAGGGGTTTGTTCTCTGGTATGACATCGGAGGATCCACGTGGGCACATGGCCAAGTTGAGGAGTGTTTGCAAGAATTGCATAGGTCGACCGGATTTAGTCATGGATGTCATTAGGTTGAGAGTCTTACCTCTATCATTGATCGGAGATGTTGTTGTATGGTTTACTAAGCTTCCTTATAACTCAATTCACACATGGGACCAATTGTATTAAGTGTTCATGGCAAAATACTTCTTAGTGTCAAAGAAGTTGAACCACAAAGAAAAACTCAACAACTTCGTAGCATTGCCTGGAGAATCTGTGAGTAGTTCATGGAACAGGTTCACTGCTTTCATAAGAAGTGTTCCAAACCACCGTATTGATGATGAGTCACTGAAGGAGTATTTCTACAGAGGCCACGATGACAATGGTAAGGATGAGCTTGATACTATCGCAAGAGGATCATATGGTGAGTGCACTTTTGAGGAGATCACTGAGAAACTGGAGAAGAGTTTTGATGTTTGCGTAATCAAGACACAACTTTCGATGCAAGTGTCTACGATCGTACAATAGTTTAGTAACCCAACCAAGTGTTGGGATCATACCAAGAGAGTGATTTTGAGAATTTATAGAAAAAATAAAATTTACTTCTAACTAGTCGTAGCTAAAAACATTAACGAGTAAAAACATTGTAAATCAAAAGGGGGACACAAGAGTGTCAATTAACAATGGGGGGTTTTGTCACAAGGTAAAAACAGCAAAATAAACAAGGGTTTCTAAGTAATGAGAGGGGATCCTTGGGATATGACAGGACTACGGGTTAAGCTAGATTATTGGGTACATGCTTGCGATAGAAAATTTGTAGAGTAATAGTGACTAGGCTAAGCTTTATGAGGGAATAAGTTCTCTCTCGAGCAACTTAACCCATTTCAAATGGGTTCCTCTCGGACACCCACTTGCCGTATGAAGACCAGCCTACACCTTACCCCACTCACTCTCTCGAGCTGAGTGTTAGGATATGGGACTAGGGTTCACTCGCTCGAGCTGAACCTCATGTCGACCCACTCCTTAGGCCATCAATCTAGTAGTCTTGGTTTCGCGACTTCTCTCTCGAGCAAGCCGAAAACACATAAATAAACTTTTATTTGCAACTACAAATTTGTTAAATTCATCCACAACTACTAGACGAAATCACCATTAAACTACATCTAATCTATCAGCAAACAAAACCCAACAGTAATCTTAACCCATATTCGCTAAATCACACCCAAAGAATGGGGGTTTTTAGCCACACATCAAGAGATAGAAATTTATACCTAAATGAGCTTGCATTCAAATGGGTATGAAGATTTAAGTCTTGTTACAGGCCAAGAATGAAGAATCCAAGAGACCCAAATCCAAATCCTTGGAGATGAAACTCTCTTTTTCTTCAAGTCTTTAAAACCCTCTCAAACTCAGAGCAAAAATACTAAAAAGTACTATTCTATACGAAAAATATAATACTTGTTCGACACTAAAACTAAAAACTCTAACTACTATTTATAGTTATCAAAAATTTGTGTTGCAGTGGATCGTTCGGCATCATTAGTCGGAATCGTCGATCAACTCGGCGATTCACCGTTTGGTGTAATTCATCGTCGTCTTGTATCAGCCTTCAGTATCGTCGTGCTCTGGGTTATTGGGCGGCATGGTACTTCTTGGCGGAACTGCTCGGCGATGAGCCGACTGCTCCCTTTTTCTGCCGACTTGATCCTTTTCTTCAGGGCTAAACACACTGGAACAAAAGGCGAAGTAAGACCTTTCGGTGACTCGCCAAGTCGACTCGACAATCCTCAGTCCTTCATTTCTTTGTTCTTTTCAGCTTTTTCATTCCTTTTTGCGACGTAGTGTCCATGCTCTCCTTAAAACTTCAAATACCTGAAACTTAAGAGTTTTCATCAGATATTGAGATAAAATAAGCATTTGAGGACACAATTTCTATTAAAACATAGCCCTGAATGAGTCCAATTTCTGGACTCATCAACACCCCCAACTTAAACTTTTGCTTGTCATCAAGCAAACTCAAGTTCAGTCGTTTTAAAAGGGTCTCTCGAACAGTGCTACACAAGACTCAATCATGAATGCACACAACAAGACTCAATTTACTTATGCAAAGATCAAATGTACACTCAAAGATTCAAGTTGTGACTCACCAATATCAATGAATCTCATGCTCACAATACTTTCTTCAAATGCAAGTTCAAGCTCAACTATAGTGTTCAAATGCCCTCACACAAACAATGATTCCATATTCACACCATGGTTTCACAGTTTAAAGCTTTGGAATCAGATGCAACGTTAACACTCACAAAGAAGAACATAATACATGCTTTCACTCATAGGTTTGCCCGTATTTTCCAATCAACATTTGTTTCAGCTCACTCAAGATCAAAAAGGTCTTTTCAAGGCTTGTAATGGGGTTGAGTACAAAGGTATGGTCATTCTCAGTGATTTTCATCCTCATGAAATGTGGTTCACACAACACTTCCTTTCCTTTTCCTTCATCATTTTCATTAGTGCTCATAAGTCATCATATTATTCACTTTCCATGGATTGTTTGAGAACCCCATCTCTTTTGTACTTTATTCCGCACCTTTCTTTTTCATTCTTTTTCTTTTTCTTTCTCTTTTCTCTTTCTTTTTTTTTTTTAATATGGAGGGATTCCATTTTCCTCAAAACCATGGGTAGGAGGGGCATTCTTGCACTTCTTGACTTTTCCTTTTCTTTTCACCATACCCCCAACTTTGGCTTTTGGCCTAAGTTAGCTATTCGAACTAACCACAACTTCATGAGGATTATGGGTGATGGATTAAAAAAGGTCTAGTTTTCATCAAGTTTTCTTCCAAGGAAAGGTAAGGCTCAAGGGGTGTTCAAGAGAGAATCACACACTCACAAGGTAGGTCACAAAAGAGGTATAGGTCCAATTGGTTCACACTCTTCGAAGTTGCCTAAGATCATATCAAGAGATAGCATCACTTAGTTGACCGAACCAACGGGGTAAATTCTAGGATCTATCATGCATAGTTCACAAGTAAGCTCATTACACTAGGCACTGACACTACAAGTTAAACAAGACTCCACACTTTCGCTAGTGTGTAATGATCATCACAAGAGAATCAATTTGATACAAGACTAGTCATAACGAGATGCAAAGAGTTCACCTATTGTCTACGCAACTTCATTTGGCCTCATTGTAGTCGCACATTCATGTTCGTTTGATTGAGAGCACTATTCAAATCATCGGTATTGATTGGAATCAAAACTCAATTTTTTGCAAAATAACAGCCACATTCAATACATAAGATGTGGCAAAAATGTTCGAAAAATTCAAAAAAAATTGGAAGGGTCAAAATCGTTTTGCAATGTAAAATAAAAGGAGTTGTGAGCTCAAACATCCACATACAATAGTATTTAACACAATAATAGCTCAAATCCCAAATACATAAGAAAAAACACGAGTCACAAATAACACACAAAAGGTGGGCCTCACCCCACCACAAATAAAAGCCATTTGTCCTCAAATGAAATTAACACTTAATCCGAAATATAAAATAAAGAAAGACAGAGAGGGAGTTAAAGAGGTGATCCTAGCTAATCGGTCGCTCCATCTGTGTGGGCTTCAGTGCCCAGAGTGACCTCCAGAAGGACCAGCTTCATTGGATCCAGCAGCAGGAGCCTTTACCAGGGAAGCCTGCACAACAACATCTATCATGATTTCTTTAGTCTCGGCTATGTCGTCCACTGCAGCTTCCTCAAATATCTCTTCATCAGTCTCTGCCTCTGATTCGGGATCGGTTGTATGCTCCATGCCATCTTCATGTCCTGTGGTAGTATGAGGCATTTCGGGCACATCTGGAATTTCCATTGTTCCAAAGATCATGGACATATCAGTGAACTTTAGGTAGTCCACATATTTCTTCAGTTCTATAATGGCGGCCTTTAAGGTTGTTACCTCATTTGTGGCTCATTGGTTATGTTCACACAACGCTATCCTGGCCGCTAGGGCATCAATGGTAGTGTTCAGAGGTGTCACAACATCAGTTAGGGCAATCTGGATCATGCCTGGAATAGAGGCCTCTAGACTAGCAGCTCGACGATCAGTAGAAAGGGCCAGTTGTCTCATCCGGAGTAGGTAAACCTCGGTGAGTGGAAGCCGAAAAACAACAACAACAGTAGTGGGCCTTGGCGATCGTGCCGCAGCAGAAGAACCAGGAGTATCAGCGAGAGTAACAGTGGTAATGGATATACTTGAAGGCCCTGGGGCTGGAGTAGGTAGAGGTGCCTCTGCAGGCAATGATTCTGTGTTTACTAACTTCATCAATGCTGTTTTTTTCTTTTCTGCTTGATCTTGAAGGTGCTTGACTTCGATCCTCCGATATCAGTAGAGGTTGTGGGCATCACTACAACATCTTTCTTGACATCTCGAGGCACCCGGGTTCATTTGCATAATTATGTGATCAAGACTGGGAAAGGAAGTGAGGTTCGGCTCTGTCTTGCATGCATGAGTATCTCTGAAGCAATGATTGTACCCAAGTTTATCTGAGTCTCCTCTATGAAGCAACATGGCGAAGGATCGACTCATTTTGGGATGGCATAATTGTGTTACTGATAAAATCGAACCAGAACCGTGCGGCTACGTTTAGTTCTTTCTTTTCAATCGGAGCTCCTTCTGCCGACCACTTTGGAGTCTCACATGAAATTAGTGGGGATAACCACTTTTTCATTTCATCCAGCTTCTTTGTTCTGATCAAGTACTGGCAATGATCCCCAATAATCGTGGGCATGCCCAAGACTGCGTTGATTTCCTCACTATCACACTTCACCCTCGTACCTCTGATAACCATATAGTCAACTTCTTTGAAGGTTGTTGCTAGCTGCTTTTGATGGGTATTAGTGCACTGTATGCATTGTAAAACTCTCTAACCCAGTTTGGAATATAAGGGCCACGGGGTTTGGTGAAGATTTGGAACTTGTGGTATCTCAGACACTCCATTATCTCTGGGTGCTTATCTATAACCACGTCTATGGACATATGCTTTTCCTCCAGAATTGTCCTCAGCCCTTCAGCCTTTACTCGATTTGTTGATTGGGGCGGTGGACCTTGTATTGGAGGTGCTAATATCATTGCGTGCTCTAGACTTAGAGGTGTAGTAGTAGTAGTAGTAGGCTGGGGAGTCCTGGCCCTGGATGGATCATTCAGCTTCTTAGTTCTCCGCTCAGCCCACTGTGTTATTAACAGACCATCTTCATCAGAACCCACATCTTCACTTTCAGATTGGTTGGGGTCATTTCTATAAAAGTCATTACTGTCAGTGCTTGCATTTGATAATTCAGGGGTCTTGTGTTTGCCCTTGCCTTTTTCACCAGTTGTGGAAATTTTAGCAACCTTGCTTCTGAATGCATTTGCATCCTCGTTGATTGTAATCCCTTTTGTTTTACCTTAGGGTTGCCTTCTTCTTCCTTCAACTTTGGATCTAGCCATTTCTGCAAAGAATTTGGTAGAAGCTAAAACAACTAAATCAAATTTAGAGGGGTAAAATTGCAGAAAAACTCGCCGCATAGATCGGCGAGTCGCCAAATGCTTTTGGCGGTCAAAGATTTATCACCAAAAGTTACAGAACCCTTATCACAAGTGGCATGAAATTAAAGGCGAGATGGGGTCATTTGGCGAACCACTAAGTGATTCGGCAAGCTCTCCTCAGCACGCCGAATAGTTTAAATTTACCAGAAAGGTACAGCACATGACATAGAATAAAATCACTTGCAATGAGAGTATAAATATCACAATTAAATGCAGGGTTTGGAGAATCAACCTTTCAGGCAGATTAAGTCAAGACTGTGATGTTAGGCAGCAGGATAGTACAGATCCAAGCACTACTAAAGCAGCTAGAATACTTACGAGGTGCAAAAATTCTGAAAATGCTAAGTAGGTGCAATTTTTGCAAAAATCGAGAATGAGAGAATATGAAAAAGGTTGAAAGTCAAGACCCGTGGCTTTATTAAAACCATCCAGATCTCATCCATTCGACGACATTAGTTGAATTTACTCTGCAAGTCGGTGATCCGCCGAGTATTTATCTAATTCGCCGACTTTTACAGGACCCTCAGTCAAAGTGAGGATCCAAACGGCGGTCTTTGTCGGGGTCGCCGATCTAGTCGGTGATTCAGTAATCGAACTTGTGTAATTTATCCTGTACTTTTCACAAACTTTTCATGCCCAATCCTACAAAATCAAAACACCTTTATTTCAAAAATAACATAATTAAAGAAGTTAAGGGTTTTGGGTTGCCTCCCAAATAGCGTCGTAGTTAGTGGCACAACGCGGGTTAACACCTAAACTTCACTTTTGGGGTTAGCCAAAACATTATTTGGTAACCCCTTG
This sequence comes from Solanum gracilifrons, assembly GCA_029582605.1. Lineage (NCBI taxonomy): Eukaryota > Viridiplantae > Streptophyta > Magnoliopsida > Solanales > Solanaceae > Solanum > Solanum gracilifrons. Next base: position 13,779 of record JAJOOH010024270.1, on the reverse strand, counting down.
CTTTGTGCCTGATGGAGATGAGGCATCATATGACCCAAGAGAGATTCAATTAGCTGGATAGATCTAGAGTGAGAACCACTCATTTGATTTAGCACTTCTACATTTTCTCTAATCTCCTCTAACACTCTATCTTGCTCATTTAGCTTTTGGAGAATGGTTAATAACATATCCTTGAAATGTCTATTTTCAATGTCCATAGATATTTCCTGCTCGATAGGTAGTATGCATTTGCTCTTTTCTTTAGACATCACCTCTAGTTCCTCGACCTTTTGGGTCAAGTTATCCATCTAACCTAGCAAAATGATCAATTGCTGGTTCTTCTCAGTATCCTTGTTGGTATTAGCCACAAGGTCAAGCAATTTGGCTGTGGTCTCATAGGAGTATCTTTCAATGCCACCTGGAATAAGTCGGTCCATTAATCATCTATTCCCGGGATTTAGAGTCCTATAGAAGCATTCCAGTAGAACTAGATTGGGGATCTCATGAGTTTGGCATTGTGTCAACAGTGTTTTGAACCTCAGCCACGACTCATGAAAAAGTTCTCCTTTTAGATGCTTGAAGATCATGATGCGATCCCTGAGCCTCATCACTTCTACTGGTAGGTGTTCCATTGGTTCACCATCTCCATCATGTATACTCATTATCCTGCCTCAACACACAAACAAGCTAGACAAAACTAAGAGTTAGGTAAGTAAACTACAACTAAGAATTCCCAAATAACACCACTCCCCGGCAGCGGCGCATTTTGATGTTTGTGTAATCAAGATACAACTTTCGATGCAAGTGTCTACGATCGTACAATAGTTTAGTAACCCAACCAAGAGTAGGGATATTCCCAAGAGAGTGGTTTTGAGAATTTATAAAAAATAAAATTTACTTCTAACTAGTCGTAGCTAAAGACATTAACGAGTAAAAACATTGTAAATCAAAAGGGGGACACAAGAGTGTCAATTAACAATGGGGGGTTTTGTCACAAATAAGGTAAAAACAGCAAAATAAACAAGGGTTTCTAAGTAATGAGAGGGGATCCTTGGGATTTGACGAGAATACGGGTTAAGCTAGATTATTGGGTACATGCTTGCGATGGAAAATTTATAGAGTAATAGTGACTAGGCTAAGCTTTATATGGGAATAAGTTCTCTCTCGAGCAACTTATCCTGTTTCAAATGGGTTCCTCTCGGATACCCACTTGCCGCATCAAGACCAGCCTATGCCTTACCTCACTCACTCTCTCGAGCTGAGTGTTAGGATATGGGACTAGGGTTCACTCGCTCGAGCGGAACCTCATGTTGACCCACTCCTTAGGCCATCAATCTAGTAGTCTTGGTTTCGCGACTTCTCTCTCGAGCAAGCCGAAAACACATAAATAAACTAGTATTTTCAACTACAAATTTGTTAAATTCACCCACAACTACTAGATGAAATCACCATTAAACTATATCTAATCTATCAGTAAACAAAACCCAACAACAATCTTAACCCATATTCGCTAAATCACACCACAAGAATGGGGATTTTTAGCCACTCATCAAGAGATAGAAATTTATACCTAAATGAGCTTGCATTCAAATGGGTATGAAAATTTAAGTCTAGTTACAGGCCAAGAATGAAGAATCCAAGAGACCCAAGTCCAAATCCTTGGAGATGAAACCCTCTTTTTCTTCAAGTCTTTAAAATCCTCTCAAACTCAGAGCAAAAATACTAAGAATTAATATTCTATATGAAAAATATAACACTTGTTCGACACTAAAACTAAAACTCGAACTAGTATTTATAGTTATCACATATTTGTGCTGCAGCGGATCGTTTGACATCATTAGTCGAAATCGCCAATCAATTCGGCGATTCACCCTTTGGTGTAATTCATCGCAGTCTTGTACCAGCCTTCAGCATCGTCGTGCTCTGGGTTATTGGACGGCATCATACTGCTTCGTGGACCTGCTCAGCGATACGCCGACTTCTCCCTTTTTCCGCCGACTTGATCCTTTTCTTCAGAGATGAACACACTGGAACAAAATGCGAAGTAAGACCCTTCGGCAACTTGCCAAGTGGAATCAGCGATCCTCAGACCTTCATTTCTTCGTTCTTTTCAGCCTCTTCGTTCCTTTTCGCGACGTAATGTCCATGCTCTCCTTAAAACTTTAAAATACCTGAAACTTAAGAGTTTTCATCAGATATTGAGATAAAATAAGCATTTGAGGACATAATTTCTATTAAAATATACCCGTGATGAGTCCAATTCGTGAACTCATCAATTTCCTGGAACAATAAAGCATGGAGCACTCAAAAGTCAGACATTGGAAGAAGCACTTTTGCAGTTCAATCTGCACCTAGTCAATCTGCTGATGACATTCGTGAGGAGATGGTTCAGATGAGGACAAAACTTGGGTTGGTGTTGAAGCATGTCAGCGGAGGTACTGAAAAGATAAATGTTGTGAATTATTTAACTAAAAATCCACCACCGATTGAGGAGTGCTACTATGAAGAGGATACTTATGCAGTGAATGATCAGACAGGGGGTTTTTAAGACAACGCCCAAGGTTCCAATTCGGATAATTGGCGCCAGGGTCAAGGAAACCAAGGTCAGAACTATGGCAACTATAATGCGAGAGGGTCATTATGTTCGGGATGGAAACTAGAATCGCAACAATAACTACCATCGAAACAACTATGGCAACAGAAACGATAGGGGTGGGCCATATGCTCCTCCTCAAAATTAGGAATCTGGTAATAGGGAAGTTGGGGGTAGTATGTCACGTATTGAGGATATGATGTAAAAGATGATGAAAAGTTTTGATTTGACTGATGAGAATGTGAAGAAGATGCGAAACGACTTGTCTGAAATCGGTCAAAAAGTTGATGCCCCTGCAGTGCCGATCAAGAAGCTTGAAAAGCAGATGAATCATTTGTCCACTACAGTCAATCCACGACAGCCTGGCACACTTCCTAGCAACACCATCCAAAATCCGAAGAATGATGGGCATTGTATGGTAGTCACTACTCGAGGGGGTAAGCAGACCATTGATCCACCCATGCCGTCTGAGGTTGAAGTTGAGGTTAGTAAAGATGATGATGTGATCGAAGCTACTGGGAGAGTCCAAGAATGCGACAGAGAAGGAAGTGGAAATTACCCAAAAAGTCATTCTTATACCTAGACCTCCACCTCCCTTCCCACAGAGGTTAGTGAAGAAGACTGAAGAAGGGAAATACCGCAGGTTTATTAGTATGTTGAAACAGCTTTCCATCAATGTTCTGTTGATATAAGCCTTGGAGAAAATGTCTGGGTATGAGAAATTTATGAAGGATTTGGTGACTAAGAAGCGGGCCGTGAGTTTTGAAGATGATGATAGGTTGCAACATTGTAGTTTTATTGCTACAAGGTCTCTTGTGCAGAAGAAAAAGGATCCTGGTGCCTTCACTATTCCTTGTACCATCCAGTTGTTGTATTTTGCTAAGGCGTTGTGTGATTTGGGTGCTAATATTAATCAGATGCCATTGCCTATTTACAAGAAGTTGAGTTTAGGGGATCCAAAACAGACTGCGATTCGATTGCTCATGGCCGATAGAACTGTGAAGCGTCTTATTGGTATGCTCCATGATGTACTAATAAAAGTGGAGTCTTTTATCTTTCCGACAGATTTTGTGATACTTTGATTGTGAGGTTGATTTTGAGGTTCCCATCTTTATTGGAAGACCATTCTTTTCCACGGGGAGCGCCTTGGTCGGTATGTGAATGGGCAGATGAAGTTTCAATTAAATATTAAAGAGGTAACTTTCAATATTTGCAGATCCATGAAGCAGAGTAGTGAGCTAAAGTCAGTATCAGTGGTGAATCATATTGTAGAGAGTGGTTCTGAGGTTTCTATTGAAGAGAAATTATGTGTTGATGCACTAGAAGCGGTAATGATTAACTTTGAAAGTGATGGCATTGAAGAATATGATAAATTGGTTGTCGCGCTTGATAGGTTTGAATTATGTTCAAACCCAAAGAGATTGGAGTTAGACATGAAGAATCGCAACTCTCCACCTGCAAGATCGTCTGTTGAGGAGGTTTCAAAATTGGAACTTAAGGCTCTACCATCACATATGAGGTATGTATTCTTGGGGAGAGATGATACTTTACCGGTCATCATTGTGGCAGATTTGAATATGACACAAGTTGAGGCATTTGTTTTCGTGTTGAAGAGGTTCAAGCGGGCTATTTGGTGGACTATTGCGGACATTATTGGGATCCCTCCTAGCATTTTTTCTCATAAAATCCAACTCATGTCGCATCACAAGCCTAGTATTGAGCACCAGAGAAGACTAAATCCGCCTATGCAAGAGGCAGTGAAGAAGGAAATCATCAAGTTATTGGATGCTGGAGTTATTTATCCCATTGCAGATAGTAGTTGAGTTTGTCCTGTTCAGTGTGTGCCTAAGAAAGGGGGGATGACTATGGTCCCGAATGCAAAAAATGAGCTTGTTCCGATGCGGTCCGTGACTGGATGGAGAAATTGCATGGACTACTAGAAATTAAATGCTTGGACAGAAAAAGACCATTTCCCTATGACGTTCATGCATTCGATGTTGGACCGACTTGCGGGTAAGGTTTGGTATTGTTATCTTGATGGTTATTCAGGCTACAATCAGATTTCTATAGCTTCGAAAGACCAAGAGAAGACCACCTTCACTTGCCCTTATGGGACTTTCGCCTTCAAACGACTGCCATTTGGGTTGTGTAATGCTCCAGCGACCTTCCAGCGTTGTATGATGTCGATATGTTTTGATATGGTGGAGGACACTATTGAGGTATTTATGGATGATTTCTCTGTGGTAGGTGATTATTTTGATCGTTGTTTAGACCATTTGGCTGAAGTACTAAAATGGTGTGAAGAGTGCAATCGTGTGCTCACTTGGGAAAAGTGTCACTTCATGGTGAAAGAGGTGATAGTTCTGGGTTATTAGATTTCAGAGAGGGTATTGAGGTTGATAGAGCGAAAATTGAGGTAATAGAAAAGTTTCCACCACATATCTCTGTTAAAGGTGTTAGAAGTTTTCTTTGGCATGCAGGTTTCTATAGGAGGTTCATCAAGGACTTCTCCAAAATTACACATCCATTGTGCAAATTGCTCGAAAAAGAGTGTAGGTTTGAGTATGATGATGCTTGTATGAGAGCCTTTGGGGAGTTGAAGGAAAATCTAGTTTCCGCACTTATCAGTATTTCACCGAATTGGGGGCAACTGTTTGAGGTAATGTGTGATGCGAGTGGAGTGGCGCTTGGTGTGGTATTGGGACAAAGATGGGAGAAGATTCTTCATCTTATTTACTATGCCAGTAAAGATCTAAATATGGCCAAAAAGAACTATACAGTGACTGAACAGGAGCTTCTTGCGGTGGTTTTCGCATTCAAGAAATTTCGATCCTACTTGCTTGGTACTAAGGTCATAGTGCATACTGACCATTATGCATTGAGGTATTTGATGGCTAAGAAGGATACAAAATCAAGGTTGATTAGATGGGTGTTGTTGATGCAAGAGTTCGACTTAGTGGTGAAAGATAGAAAGGGGATAGAAAATCAGGTTGCCGATCACTTGTCCAGATTAGAGGAAGAAGCTATGCTTAAACTAGGTGATAGGGCTGAAATTAATGATGTTTTCCCAGATTAACAGGTATTGGCTGCTTCTCATGATCTGATTCATTGGTTCGTAGACTTTGCTAACTACTTGGCAAGTGATCTGGTGCCATCGAATTTGTCTTTTCACCGAAGGAAAAAGTTTATGCATGATGTGAAGAAGTTCTTTTGGGATGAGCCTTATTTGTACCATAGTTGAGCTGATGGGATTATTCGTCGTTGTGTGCCCGAGGTTGAGATGTTGAGTATACTAGAGGCATGTCACTCATCGCCTGTTGGTGGGCATCATAGTGATATTCGGACTGTGCATAAAATTTTGCAGTGTGGGTATTACTGGCCTACCATCCACCAAGATGCTCATGATTTCGCCAAGTCTTGTGACTGTTGCCAAAGAGAATGAGGAATTTCAAAGAGGCAAGAGCTTCCTATGAATTCGATATTGGTGATAGAGTTATTTGATGTATGGGACATTGATTTTATGGGTCCATTTGTGACTTCACATGGGATGAAGTATATTCTTGTTGCGGTTGATTATGTGTCAAAGTGGGTGGAAGCAATTGCGCTTTCCAACAATAAAGGTAAAAGTGTCACTGCATTCCTAAAAAAGAATATCTTCTCCAGATTTGGTACACCTAAGGCGATTATTAGCGATGGAGGTTCCCACTTCTGTAATAAGTTGTTCAAGGCGCTACTTGAGAAATATGGCATCCGCCACAATGTAGCCACTCCTTATCATCCACAGTCTAGTGGGCAAGTTGAAGTGTCCAACAGAGAGATCAAGCAGATTTTGGTGAAGACTGTGAATGATAATAGAACCGATTGGTCAAGGGAGCTTGATGATGCTTTATGGGCTTATCGCACCACATTCAAGACTCCCATAGGTATGTCCCCCTACCAACTTATATATGAGAAATCTTGCCATTTGCCGGTAGACCTAGAGCATAAGGCTATGTGGGCGCTAAAGAAGCTAAATTTGGATTGAGGCTCCGCATCGAATCAGAGAATGAGTGACTTGAATGTGCTTGATGAGTTTCGCCTAAGAGCTTATGAAAGTTTGGCTTTGTACAAGGAGAAGATGAAAAAGTATCATGATCAAAGGATTGAAAAGCGAGAATTTGTTATGGGTGATCTTGTGTTTCAATTCAACTCTAGGTTGCACTTGTTTCCGAGCAAGCTCAAGTCTAAGTGGGCCGGGCCATTCTTAGTCACGCAAGTGCTCCCACACGAAGCGGTCGAACTCGAAAACAGCGAGGGAACAAGGTATAAGGTAAACGGGAAAAGGATCAAGGTCTATCTGGGAAAACAGGAGAATCTACGAGAAGTGGTTGAGGCTTACTATCTTGATGAAATTTGAGTAATCAAGAGGCCTGCGTCGTGCCGCGACGTTAAATCAAGCGTTGCTTGGGAGGCAACCTAAGATGTACAATCTAGCCAACTATAGGTTTTTCTTTTCGGTTTAGTAGTTTTATTTGTTTATCTGCATTTCTGTATTCCTTTAGACAGGTGCTTTATTTTTGTTTTAGTGTTGGCTAGATATAGCATAGGGTCTGTGTCTAAAAAGTGTCCAGAAAATGTAAAAAAGAAAGGCCTAACGGCTGCTACGTGTGCAGGGACAAAAAGAAAAATCTGCAGAAAATGTCTATTGCAGAGGTCTACGGACCCCATCGACAGTCTGTAGGTTAATCCCCGAACCGTGAATGGTGTCTGTAGACCCCAGGTAAGTCCTCTGATTTTTTTTAGCATTGAGTGACCTACAGACCCGACCTACAGTCCGTAGGTTGACCTACTACCCGTCGATGGGGTTTCGTGGGTCCAAAGTTAGGGTTTAGTCGACCCGACCAAACCCTTTTAAAATAAAACTCTTCATTTTCAAATCATTCCCCCACTTCCCAGATTCCCTCATAACCGTTTCTAACCCATCCAAATCCCATAACTCCCTCATTATATCCCCAAATCAATCCCATCTTCCATACATATCATCACCCATATCTTATTTCCATTCCTTTCTTCCCCACAATCTGATCACTTCTATTCCCAAGAAGATTTCAAGGTACGGGTTCGGTGTCCAAAAGGTCTAAGGAGTTTGAACATCACACAAATCACCCACTTCCATTGCTTCTAAGGTAATCGATTTCTACTTAACTCTGAATTTTGATATTCATTGTTCAAAATATGAAGTCATGAAGTGGATCTTAACCTTGGGTTGTTGTTGTATGAAACTGCATGTTAAACTAAAAGTTAGAAACACCCTTGGGACGATAGAATGTGATTGTGTTGTCGTTGTAATAATTATAATCAGATAAATAGAGTCTAAATGCAAGTTTTGACTTAGGATTTCTAGTTTCGTATGCAATACATGTTAAAGATTGAGTAATCGGAACCCTAGGGATGACAAACTATCATAAATTATGTTGAAATGCATGATTAGACTTAGGATGATTGTTGTATTTGTCAAAAAATGGTGTCACCAAAGAGGCATGTCTAATACATGGCATAGACTTGACCCATGAGACCCCGTCTACGTACCATAGGTCAATCTACGGACCGTAAATCAGGTCTGTGGGTCTGCACACAACTAATAAATGCTAAGTGTGGAACCACGGAAGAGGACTACGGTCCGTAGTTTGATCTACGGACCATTCTACACATCTGTAGTTCACATCATAGACCCTTCTTTTGGGTACTCTGATCTACGGAGGGGACCTACGGATCGTGGATCCATCCACGGACAGTAGGAACCTACCGTGAATTGGCAGTTCAGTTATTGCCCAGATTTTTTTTTAGTTTTTATTTTTGTTCATTCTTTGTTCTAAAAAAAAAAATCAAGTGTATCTTTGGTCTATTTTTGTACTAACTAAGCCTCCACAGGTACCATGGCTCCTAAGAAAGCACCAACTTGGGCACCAAAGGGTAAATCCAAATCTGTGGCACTGACTTTTTGGCTAATTGATAAAGATATTGATGCGGAGAAGGATCTCGCCTATATCCCACCTACTACAAGGACACCCCCTACTGCACCTCGTACCACCCGAAATAAAACCCGACAGGTGGTCACCGACATAGTCACTGCCTCCCAGTCTGATGAGGAGGATACACTAATCGGGTCACCGGCTGGCTCTGCTTTTGGTTCTAAGTCCACCTCAGCTTCCAGGTCTGCTTCTGTCTCCGCAACAAACTCAAGTTCACATGGTAGGGCTGCCTCGTCTGATAAGACTACTCATTCGGGGGTGGTTCTAGTGCCATCAAATACCGACCCTGCTCTGGTTGCTGAGGAGCCTAATAGATGGTGCATTGAGGTTGAATGGAAAATCAACAGGGATGCCAAGATGTTAAATGGAAAAAAAATGGCCCGGCTTATCACAGAGGAGTGTAGAGTTCTCACGAAGAGCCTACACACTATACCCGACATCCACCTGCTCTTTCAGCAACACAGATGCGAGTGGATAGCCCGAAAATCAGGGACATATATCGAGGAGATCGTGTGGGAGTTCAATCTCTCCTACGCAGCCACTTTCCGAGGCTCTATTAACAAAAATGCCAAGCCTAGAGGCCAGCCACCACTCAAGGCTACACTAGTGCATGGGTATTCGGTGGACATATCACAGATCACTACCAGCCGATTCCTCTACAATTCGGGCACCACTTGGGTACTAAACTTCGCAGAATTTGACTACCGGTGAGACATTGTGAGGAGTGAAGTGTTCCAGCGGAATGCAGAGCAGAGGGAGGATGTATCACTTTGGCTGCCCAGGTACATAGCTGTGGAAGGAGAGTGCGCGGAATGGGTCAGCACACTGCACTTGGGTATTCGAAAGGCCACCCAAAATTTGGTAGCCAAGTTCTTCTGGTTTTTGGTAAGGAACAAGGTATCGCTCACTAAGGTCGATAATGCGCTTACTTGGGATAGAGCGGTGATGGTTGCGGCTTTGGCAGTTGGGTTCGAGATCGACTTTGCCCGCATGTTATTGGCAGAGATCCATGAGAGGGAATTCAGGCCTACCACTACTTTACCCTTCACGTGTATGATCTTCCCGTTGTTCAGGGATTCTGGGGTGCCTATCGGCATTGCGACAAATTGGTACGAACGACCGAAACCCTTGACATCAGCCTTATTCAGGATGGGGCCAATGTAGCGGCCCCACGATGTGGTCCACAGATTGAGATGCCGCCATTAGGAGCAGATTTAGTAGCTGATGTAGAGTAGATGCAGGGTGAGGTCCCTGCCCCTCCAATCCACATTGATGATACCCCGACCTCCCCATCTCAAGCCGCCAGTCGAGCCTCTAGCTCATCCAAAACCACCCATTTGTCAGGATTTATTGTCGTGCCCCTTGTCCGTGTTCAAAAATTGGAAACACAAATGGCCACACTACTTCATCATGTGAAGCCTTGGATGCAACAGTCTATCTCAGAGTCCGAGGCCAGGATGGAGAGGAGGATGGAGCACATGATGGACCTGAATGTCCAGGCCATTACTAAGCGCCTGAATGCCTTCGAGTTGCGAGTCCTCAAGCGACCATCCCCCACCGCAAATATATCCTCTTTCCGGACTAAGTTGGATCATTTTCGGGCCGATTTTCATGCCATCCTAGCCCCATCCAAGGATGCGCCAGATTTCGCACCTATTGCACCGGCTGATGATACAGTGTTAGATTCTCTTTTCTTTGAGGACATACCGCAATACGACTCCACTCGTGCCCGAGGGAAGAGGCACCGGTCCAGCCACACTTCTGATGTCATTGAGGATGCGAGGGTAAAGAAGAGAAAGCGCTAGCATACGTATGCTAGGAGAGCATCTATTTTGGATGAGGAGTTGCGCCAGCAGAGGGTTCGTGAGGGTGCTCTTTGGACTTTGAGTTGTGTGCCCGCTACTGAGGTTGTTGCTACTGTGAGAGATGATCTGAGCACTACTGATGGTGATGTGATGATAGATGGGAGCGCTACTGATGGCATTCCCCATGATGTGAGCACTACTGATGGTTCTGTGATAATAGATGGGAGCGCTACTGATGACGTCCCCATGTTGATCCAGCGGGCTCCAGGAAATCGGACCCACCCGCTTATTGAGTTCTTCGGCGCATTTGCGCCACAGGTTTGCTTCACCTTCACCCTACTCTTTATTGCTTATTTTTGTGTGCTATGACGACAATAGCACTTTATTTTGTTGGGGGTGGGGTAAACAGATTATAAGTGATAGGGTGAAGTCTGAGTAACCCAACTCATAGTCCTCTCTTGGGGTTTTCTTGCCTGTGTTCTTTTCCCCCAACAGACTGTTTTTAGTTCTGTTGAACCGGCATGTGTTAGGATTGTATGTGTAGGAGCATGAGAAAGAATAAAGCATGATGGCATGAGCATCAAAGAAGAAAATGATACACATCCAAAAAAAATGTGATGTGTGCTAAAATTTGTAGGCTAGATTGAGTTGAATGTGTTGGCTCTGAATGTGACATGATAAGAACCGATGTGACCCCATGACTTAAGATAAAAACTTGAACTGGGTAATCTGATAATCTGGTAATAAAACAAGGTGCCAAGAGTGTGCAAGGATAGTTGAATGTTCAGACAGTTTTGTGCCAATCTAGAACTTGCCCCGTTGGTCCTGCTAGGATAATCTAGGCGAGAAGTTGGTAAGTGATCATAGACCATTGTTCAAATTAGTCCACTTAAGCCTAAAATGATCTAACCAAATGGTAGCATTGTTCCCTTTTGATCCAATATTTAAGCCTAAAATTGACCATTTCTTTTGATTCACCAAACTTACCTTCCCTTACAATGTTGTCTTGGCCCCGGTCCCTCCTTGGACATGTACACCTTGACTTAGGCCAAAAGCCTAAGTTGAGAGTGGCTAAGTCAAAAGTGACCTTGATCTTGGCCCTGTTCCGACATGGACATTATGCATCTCAACTAAGGAAAAATGCATAAGTTGAGGGTGGCTATGAAAGAGGAAACCTAATGAAAAAAAGGGTATGAAAAGAGTTTAGTGTTGAAAAGAGAAAAAGAAAGAAAGAGGATGTGACTTTGTGCGAAAAAGGCAAAAGAATGTGATAAGTGAAAGCATGAAAAGAAATAAAGAAAAATAAAGTGAATATACATATGTATATAAACAAGTTTCACAAAGTCAAAAGTCGCATCCTTGGTTGAAAAGAGGAGGGAGAGAAAAAGGGATGAAAAGTTGCCAAAAGTAGGTCAAGGAAGAGGTAAAAAGCCAATGTAATGTCAAGGAGGGCAGAAAGTCACTAAAACATACGCAAATGTACCACACCTGACCCTGAGCCTATGTTACAAGCTAAGAAAGTCCTATAGTGATCCTACCAACTAGTTTCGAGAATCTTAGCAGTGAAAATAAAGGCAAGTCTATGGTATTGAGCACTAACTGTACTTGAGTTACTTCTGAGCGTGAGTGTTGACTGAATCCTTGTACTCAAAATCATATTCATTGTGTTAAAAAGGATTTCGTTTGAAGTAAGGGAACTAGTTACATTGTCGAAAAATTGGTACCTTTGTGATTGTGAAAAAGTGTACGTTGTGTGTCTATTGATCGATCTTTGTCATGTTTTGATCCGCATGAGTTAGCTTGTTGAGTCTAAGAGAAAATATTTGCACTAGAAAAGAGAGTTGGGATAGAAAGCCATGTGATTGCTTGAGCTTGAATGTAACCTTCTACATAACTGTCGTTTAGAGTCTTAGTGTGTCACTTGAGGACAAACAATGAATTTAAGTTGAGGGTGTTGATATACCGTGAGTTTACTGTGTTTTTAATACATTTCACTTAAGAGTTGTGTGTGTCTAGAGCCATTTTGTATTGGTATTAATGTGTTTATATCATGATTGCAGGAAATAAGTACGGACGTGGAAATAGACAGACACAACTGAAGATTGTTGCAGAAAAGGGCACCTACGGACCATAGGTCCAGTCATAGTCCGTAAGTAGTAGGCGTAGATGGGCTGTCATGGGTTGAAGAGAAAATAAAGGAATTCTTGACTAAGTGTGGAACCACGACTACAAACGACGTACCGTAAGTCAACCTACGGGCCATCCTGCAGCTCCGTCAAATGATTCAGAGAAAGGGGTTCTCATACCTGATTTCAAAAGTCTAAGTATGAAACTACGGAGGAGGATCCACAGACCATGGATCAAGTCACGGTCCGTGTTGTTGAGCCGTCATTCGTTACTAAGAATTGGAGTTCCAATCTTCTAAAAAATTGCCTAAGTCCCAAACCACAGAAGGGACCTATAGACCATAGGTCAGTGTCATCGACTACAACCATGTCCAGAAATTTTATTTCCTTATTTAGTTTCCTTTTTATTCAGGACATGTTTTTCTATATATAGGGCATGTAAACCTCGTTTTTGGGGGTTAGACCTTATTACTTTTGTTCTAGTTTTTGGCTTTGGAGATTAACTTGCAACTTTAGCAATTCTTGATTTCCTAAGTCGTTTTGAAGATTTTGACTTTGAAATTCAAGTTGAGATTCTGGGTTTATTCTTCTCATTACGTAAGTTCATGATTTCTTCATGTAAAAATATGAATTGTGTTCTTTCTACTATGGGTAACTAAATCCACAACTAGGGTTGTGGGAACCATGAGCGATTAACAAAGTATGAATAGTAACTAAGTAATTCTTGAATAGCGTTGTTGAATGCATTGATAATTCTTTCGTTTAAAAGTCTTTTTAGCAGTGGCCAACATTAGAACTCGCCTTGTTGCTACTTGCCGGACCAATGAGGTAGTTAATAAGAAAAGAATTATCAACATAGATTTAGTGTGATACAATCTAATAGTCTAATGTCAATTGGTGTGAGGGTGAAAACTAAGTCATACATTGATGTGGTGTCTAATATGAGGTAAAGGTAAGGGTTAGTAAATTATACACAAGTAGCCGGACCAAGGTGCGGGGTGAAATTCTCTAGTTGTCGGACCAAGGAATTAGTGATACATAACTTGTCACTTTGCATGTAATACACTAGGAAAAGATTACTATTACTAGGATTACCGCATCATGAGCTTATGGGGAACACGTACACCCTAGTTTCTCTCTCATCTTGATGACAACTAAAGTTTGCATCTAGCTCACTCATTATTCACATAATTTCCAAAATTTGTTTCACAAATTCTCCCCTTTAATTACTTGTTCGGAAGTACGTTGACTAAACGAATATAATC
>JAJOOH010024269.1:0-24894 GCA_029582605.1 Solanum gracilifrons | reverse complement strand
CCCCCCCCCCCCCCCCCCCCACTGTCCACAATCATATAGCAAATTGACAATACAAAAGGAGATGATCCACCTCTTCGCTCGAACCTCTGCGCATAAAGCACCAACATAGGTGATCCTCCTCTTCCTTAGATTTTCTGTTGTCAAAATCACTTCCCCCGTTACCAACCACACAAAGAAGTAAAGCTTCCTATGCACCCTGGGAAGTCGAACAGGAAATGTTGATCCCTCTCTCTCCGTAGTAACCTCTCATAATAAGATTTGACAATGAGCAAATAATCTCTATTCTCTTGCCATCTTCATTCGTTGAATGCAACATGTGGTGTGTTCTCCCTGTACAAAAGTTCAACCAAGCTAGATATTCCTCAATCTCCCAGTCCAGTGGGTTCTTCCTAAATCACAAATTCCAGTGAACTTCCCTCATGAATCATACGAATTTGTTGGATAGTCGGCTCTCTTTTCCAAGAAACTATGTATATATATATATATATATGTTGGGAAGCACTTCCCTCAATCAATTCTCTCCATACTACATGTGCTCCCAAGATCTAACCCTGCTTCCGTTTCCCACCCTAAATGAAAATATTCCACTGAATTCTTCTCATCCCTTCATATTATACCCATCCATAAGTTGCACCCAAACGGGACTGAGATGTTTCTAGTCCTTCACCCCCCTTCCATCATACCACATTTTTCAGCAACCACCCCTCCATCTCATATCTCCAAATCCACTTCCCTGGCAGAACTCTGTTGAAAACATTCAGATTTTTTACTCCAACTCTACCCCCATTCCTTTGGAGATGTAACAACTCTCCGGTTCACAAAATGGAACTTCTTTATATCCTCCGTTGTATTCCATAGGAAGTTCCGTAAAAGTCTTTCCGGTCTACGTATCACGCTAACAGGAGCATGCGGAAGTGAAGACATAGAACAGCACCCCATTCACTTCTAACCCAACTAACATTACTATTGAGAGATACCGAACCAGATGTAAGTGTACAAACGACTAAACATTAACATCACTTAGTAAATATCCTCTATATAAATCCTTTACTTCCATCCCATTTTCCATGTGAACCTTAGATCAATCTCATCTCCTTTTTAACACCTTCAATCATCATAATACCTATGTATGAGATGGAAAAACCATCTTAGATGACCTTCCCTCATTTTATCCTGTATGTGTAACTCACAACTTTTGCCAGATGAGACTATATCTAATCTGACTTGCACTCAACAATATTTTTTTTTTTTACAGTTTCATTTCTTTTTCTATATGTAGTCCTCCCCTGCTAAATGTCAACCTACCTTCTTTATTCGTACATGGGGACAGCTGTTTGGAGTTTAGATGTCACTATTGTTTCCAATAAATGTGTGGAAAATCACCTATTGGGCATCAGCTGATTGTGCAATGCGCAGCATGCCCAAATGGGAAACTATATTGCAAAGATTAGCAAGTTCATGATCAAGAATGAGTGGTCTAGTAAGGTTTGTCCTGCTTTGAGAAGACTATCATTTATGTTTAGTTCACAACCAGTGAAACTAAAAATGTTGTACCTTAGACAGCTCTGTTTCTGGAGCAAAAAGAAATGATGGATAATGCTGATTGCTTATTTGATTTTTGACATCCTCTACATTAACTTTTCTTTCTCAATTTCAACATTGTACATTTGTACTGTGTGTTCTACCTTTGTTTACCTTACTTCAGCATCACAGGGTGCCTTTTAACATTACAAAGAAAAATATGAACCCCAAGGTTTTGGCAATTTTGGTTCATGAATATATAGCTAAGTGGTCACTTATAAATTAAGTCCCTTTGGATAATCAATCAGAAGACAGACAATGACACTTTGTTAAACAAGAAAAAAGACACTCCTGAGTACTTTTTGTCTAGCTCGTCTTTTCTCTGTTCCCATTTCAGATGAGAAGAAGATTACTTGTAGTTGATTCACTTTCAAGTGTGTAATAATCACGACTCTTATTAGAAAAGTTTTACAACTCTTATAAATGAAATGAGAGAGGCAAGACTCATACTTGTCGCAAAGCTGAAAGTTCTTGCATTGTTTGCATACCCAACGATTACCGGATACCATCAGAATACAGCAATGAGTACACGCATGCTGCAAATGGACCATAATAAAATCTTCCTTCATTGGAGAAATAGTTTCACCAAGCTGCGACAAGTAGAAATTTGTGAGGACACAAAAGAATGTATACATAAAAGGAGGAGGTTGATAGTCCATCAGCTTTAAACAAAATAATTTTACAAATAGTCAGTGCTTGATAAGAGAGTAGCAATATATTCTAGAGGAGTATCTACAGAGGAAAAATACTAAATAGTTTAAATAGTTCAAAAGGCTGCAAGCCACAAACCGCAATGTATCTTTTGATGAATGCACAACACATATTAACAGCAAATCAGTCAACAAACATTCATAGAGGAAGTAGAAAGAAGGTTAGGAGTAAATAAAGTGTATAAAGGCTAAAATTACTTTGTGCATTAGAAGTCGATAACTAGATGCATTTCCAGAATGATCAGATTAATAAAGATGTCTAGAGGATAAAATTACTTTGTGCATTAGAAGTATATCCTTAGTTGCATTTCCAGAAAGATCAGATTGACCAGATGCTTTAAGAGCTCTTTTTGATATGGTCTTCTTCATAGCCCCCTTCTTATGATGTTTCCTCCCATCTTCTTCTTGTTGAAGTTGAAAAATCATATCCTCTGCTGCACCAGGCCAATAGTCTCCATCAAAATAGGGCAGGCGAGCTGCAGTGATTTTAGCTTTACATTCGCCCGAGGTGGTGAAGAAGTGGTCAAATAAATTTGTGAGATCCACAACAATCTTTTCCTTCACAGCTTTTCTTAACATTGATAAATACCTGAATATAAGAAAGTGAACTAGTCAAGAACATATACCCAAAAAGAACAACATTAACTCACCATATTAGAAGTTCATCAAAACAGATACCCAAGGATTTGATGAGACTGAAGGACACATTCTAAAAGAATAACACGTCAAAAAATTATTAAGCTCACCACTCTCTGAGTTTGTCAGATTTTGGGGTTTTCTGGATTTCTGGGTGGCAATATAATATATAATCTTCACCCTTCAGTGGAGGACAAGCCCATATATAGCAACTTGAGAAACCACGCTTTTTGCAATATTCTAAATATCCAATCTGGAATGATCAAAATATAATAAGAAAACTCTAAAAATCAGTAATACAGATAAAGAAATCAACAAAAAAAAATGATGGCAGAAGAAGATCACCAAAATTTCATGGTACACATATGTGCGAAGAGCCTCGCCAGATGCAGCTTTGATCTCAGGCCTGAAATATTTGACAGAATCTAGATACGAGAGATAAACACGGCGATGATTTGGTTGTGCGCATTCAGATCCAAATTCTTGAACATACATGCCAAAGAGGCACACTTCTACACCCTCAATTTTCTGAAATAATAATAACACCTGAAGGATGCAACTTATTAGTCAGCACTCAAACCCTGATCACTTAATTGCAAGAGAAATGAGCTAAGAAATGACAGACAGAGATCTTATGACCAAATACTTGACCTAGCATCCTAAGACAATATAATAGTGTAACAGTTGCACAGAATTTATCTAGCCAATCTCAACTAGCTGATCGATTTGTTACATGTATCAAAGAATAATGAAAAGAATTAGTCCACCATTTTATTCCCAAGACAACCATACCAAAAATTAAGCTCCCAATCCAATTATTTACTTACTTCACTGATGTTTAGGCTTCCCCCAAATAATCTCTTCACGACAGAGGTGGAGCTATTACAAAGTTCAAGGGTATTGAGGCAAAATTCAGGTCAGGGAAAAATGAACAAATATGGAGGGAACCAAAATAATTTTTTTACTTGTATAAGGCTCTCATCAAATGCACATCAGGAACACATAATGAGGCACACGTTAGTGACGTTACAGAGATGTCTCTCGTATCAATGATTTATCAAAAACAATGTCTCACAAACCAATAATCTGATCTACTTTAAACGTAAGAATATCCGGTATTAACACATTTCAATATCACTCTAATCATTGCACCAAAAATATCAACAATTATGTGACGACTGGATAGCATTTCAGAGAAACTAGTTACAAAAGTTTCTTAAAAATATTTAGTGCAAAAGAGATATGTTTCGATGATTGTTATTGCAAAACAATTGTGTTAGGTAAGATGTTTTCTGAACTCATTAAACTAGAAGTATAACCAACTATTATATAAACTTTCAACCAAACCCCTTATTGTATCTGAATGTTATACTATTATCCTTGAAAACATGCATTCATTTAATACAAAAGCATTTACTATTTCTATATAAATATAAGAAAATATACTTTAAAAAACAGAGTGAATTAAAATTACATTTTGAAGAAAATAAAATAAGATTAGATTAATTCTAAAATATCATAACATAGTCGTATGATTGAGAAATATGAAGTTGGAAAAAAAAATAACTCACGAAAAAGGATCTCAAAGTATAATCTAAAAGAATGTGGCTATCATAGAGACAAGTTTGGCTTGCTTTGGTTTGTTTCAAACAACAAAGACATCCAAAACTTTAATCTTTGTTTAATTCTGTTTTCACAACCAAACAACTCTCTTTTGTAGTAATCAAAAGAAGGGTCAAAGTGTACCTTTGATTTATATGGGAACTCCAGCGGATAGTTCTCTTCTTGAAAGACCTCAAGAAACCTTGATTTCACTTCTAACTTTTTGTCTACTGATGACACAACTCTTACAACAAGCCCTTCAGCACCGGGAACCTGGAAATAAAAAACATATGCAGAAGGTTAACTAAACATACATAAGTGAACAATTGCTGACGAACATATCAATAAACAGAACTTGGAAGAAACACCCGAACAAGACATCTTTTCAAAGAGGAAACAAATTTCTATATTTTATTAGGAAAATTTTTAAGCAATTGAGAGGGTGCAATCTACAAGCTAATTTATATCCCTACCCAGGATATGAATCAAAGCTAATATTTGTCACAGTTCTTAATATTCTCTAAGATGAATGCCACATGAGGTTATCCAACTCTCTAAAGGAAAACATAAAACTGCAAAATGTGAGGACAAGATATTTTACTCTTTTTTTCTGAAAAAGGAAGAGCAGATATATTACTTATGTCACTTTTCTTTAGAAGGCTGAAGCTGTTCCACGGTCTGGACTTGAGCATAAGCAACTATTCTGGTCAAAGTAGTGAATGCAGCATCC
Source organism: Solanum gracilifrons (assembly GCA_029582605.1). Lineage (NCBI taxonomy): Eukaryota > Viridiplantae > Streptophyta > Magnoliopsida > Solanales > Solanaceae > Solanum > Solanum gracilifrons. The sequence continues at coordinate 19,635 of JAJOOH010024269.1, read as the reverse complement.
ACCATAGGACCAGTGTGAGTTTTATGATGTTTAGAATGCCAATATTTATTATAGCATGACTTAGAACTGTTTTGGACTCTATTATATTGGGGAGGGTACTGCCTTGATGATGACTATCAATCAAAAAACTGTATGCCCATTTACGTATCACAACAATGGATTTGGTGGCCACTAGTATCAATGTATCATTCTCTTATGTTAAACAACAAAACTTTAACATGCTGGCTGTAGTGTTCAAAATGCAAGACAATCGACTTACCTCATCATAACTTTTTCCTTCACGTTCTGCTCTTTTTTGTCTATCATCCTTCAAAACCTTATCTAATCGAACCTCAATATGATCACTGAGACATGTGCGAGGCAGATCTTTGGCTCCAAGAACAGCACTCTGTGGTAAGGGCTTACGCTCACCTCTTTCAACCTCTATAATATAACAATTGGGACAGGTATACTCAGCTTGCCCACCATCATTCCTCCTACCATTGAACAATGCACAAATCTGATGTTGCCATGCTTCACACTTATCACATTGAACCCACTGCACAAAACAGTAACTTTCATTTTGACAAAACAATAAAACTATTCAAAATTCAGAACAATGAATAGAACATTGTGAGCAGCTGAAAAAAAATTGTAGAGAAGGATTTTTCAATTTGTTTCTTCAAAACTGAGATCTTCTGAAGTAAATTCCAAAAGGTAAGACAAATACCCATTCTTCAGTTTCCTCATCATTTTTCTTTTTCTCCATCCTCGCCTTCGGAATAGTGGTCCCATCAACATTAATGGTGTCTCCACGAGCCTCATTATAGCATGGAATGCAAAAGTAGTGTCTAGTATCACCAGTTCCAATGGTATAATACATTGCATTTCGTTTAATACGAGCACCACATGGAGTACAATATATAGGTGGAGGTTCAAAATTTAGCTTCTCAACTGCACATAATTGACATGAATTTTCACTCATGGAATGTTCCATTGCTTGATTTTTTTCTGCTTTTGCTTTGGTCTGTCAAGTAAAAAAGAAATCAAAATCTCACTCCTTGAAATGATAATGTATACCGATCAGAAAATCAAATAAAAAAATGTCGGTAGAATATATGCCACAGATACTCATAATGCTGCAATGTTCTCTACCACGTACTGATGAAAGGTAAAACTAAAATTAAGGCTTTAAATGTCTTTTAAAACATCAATCACCAACTCATTTTAAAACACAGATAAAAGTGGCAGTAAATGTGTATGTTAGACAACTAACAATAGCATTCAAGACAGACCTGGCCAACCCATCGCCTCAGACCAATAATGTGTTCTCGGACTTGCTCTGGGGTGAATAATTCAGTCATTGATACACCCTTTATTGTAGGCTTCCCAGACTTAGATCCACTGGTGCTTTCAGAGGGTGCTGACGTATTTTCCTGTTTAGGCTGATCAATGTCCTTTTCAGTCTTACCATTTTCCTGTTTCACAAGACAAGCTGCATTACTTGATACAACAGAATCACCATCAGGCTTTCGAATGCAGGTACCATCCAAATTGTCATTTCGTATGTCAATACTCCTGGGACTGACTAGCACAGCCTTAGCAGGAATTTCCATCATTACGTCAGTGACTTCAGATTTCATTGCCACAGCATTGCCATGCTGTTCAATGAGCTGGGCATTTTGGGTAACATGAGACTCGCTGGCGGTAACTGACATAAAACAATTTTCAGTTTCCACGATAAGAGATTGAGAAGGTTGCTCAATCTTCGGCCGCTTAACAGAAAACTGTAAATCTTCTGTTTGAACTGGCACTGAACCCTGCTTGGCAGTCAACCTGGAAGCAATTTCACCGGCACCATAGGATCTACAAGTACCATTAGCAGAATTTGGCATATCAGAATTGCAACCAGGACGAGCAACTTTCTGTTGTGCCCGTACAAATTTCCTGACAGGAATGCAAACAGGACAGTTTAGATCTCTGCAACGTCTATAGTGATTAATTAAGTCTCTTGTTGCAGGGCAACGAGGATATTGACACTCAAAGGTGCTGCATCGTTCCATATGCTTCACAAGTTTTTGAGCTTTTATGCAATTCTTCTCTGCACATTTCCCTTCAGGAGCAGAACATCCACGTGCATGAGTCAAAAACAATAGCCACTTCTGCTGATTGAAATACTGTCGTTCACGAGGAAGGTGATTAAATCTGCAGATGGAGCTGCTTGCGTTATTGGTGGCAACTGCTCTATTACCAACTGGTTGACCGATCGGTGATCTCTCAGTGCATAAATTATTTGGATAAGCTTCCTCTTTCCTGAAAGTTCTCTGACACAACTCCTCTTGCACATTTTGCTTATCTGAGAAGCTACCCGGTATTTGACTCCCATCTTGCGACTTGGAATACCATTGACCCTGAAATACTGCATCTGAATGAACCCCATTAGAGAAAAAGCTGAAACGACTCTTAGAATCAGTAACAAACTGTTGTGAATGCATTTGTTCTGAAGGCTGAGACACTGAAAAACAGATATCCTGATGACTAGACGAAGGAGGGAGCAACTGAGTACCTTTAGAATGGTCTTCAATAGAATTTGGCTGAAACTGATCTATGTCAGAGAACTGAAATTGCTCTGCATTTACCCGGGAATGTTGAGCTTCATCATGATTTCCAGGCTCAGACTTTACCTGAATACCAAGATCAGAAGGTAGTTGAGCTTGAGCAAAAGCATTGCTCCTTGACAAAGTTTGGTGCTGCTGATTTTGCATCTTCTGTTGGGGTTGAGATTGAACAAGTTGATGTTGCTCCTGGAACTGCTGGGGAGGCTGTTGACAATGTTGATGCTGATAGGAAGATAAATGGTTATCTCCCAGTGAATGCTGGGACTGATAGTTCATCTTCGTTGACTGATCAACTGGTTGAACCTTTACATTTGGCATTTGCCCAGAGGCAGTCAAGTTTGACTGATTGGTAATCAACGGAGAGTTTGTTCTGGACATGGACTGTAAGGCTACAGCACCTGGTTTTTGATTATTCATGACCATTCCCACAGAAGAAACAGGAAGACACAAGTTTCCAGACCCCGAAGTATCTGCATGACTGATGCCATATCTATCACCTGTCCAAAAAAAAAAATTTAAAAAACTTCTCATATATAATTTGAAGCTAGAAACAATCAGACTGCAGGAGTTATTTTATCGGCACTTGTTGAAAGTGGGAGCACCTTGCATTAATGGTTGATGCTGTTGATCAAAATGCTGCGGCAATGACTTTGGGGAGTTCCCATACGTGGTTGCTGATATATATCCCTCAGATGCTGAACCATTCACCAAGTGCAAATTGTTTCCAATCATTCCAAGTCCCCCTCCATTTAGAGGCCCAGTTGACTGTCCATAGGATCTATTCTGAAATCCTGACCTGATTCCACCACCCACATGGCTGCCAACTGTATGCAGTATACGGCTGTTTTGAGCAGCAACATGTTGCTTTTGTTGCAGAGGCTGTGAAACATTCGTGGAATCAACACTAGGAAGTGCAGCAATACTACTGGTTGAGTCCAAACTCAGGGAAGACTGTGCGCTAGTGTTGCTATTCAAATTAGCACCACAACTGGCATTAAACCCAGGAGTGGGGATCATTTGGCTAGTCATTCTTTGCCCACTCATTGATGGTACCAAATTATTCCCACCCGAACTGACTAAGAAATTGGAAGTTGGCTGTTGATATCCATTTGTCAAACACCCTGCAAGGATAAGTACAAAGTGAAATAAATCCTTAAATAACCTAGAAAATAATAATACCATCAGCAGAACTAAAAGAAAAGCAAATGTACCACTGGAAGACACATTAGCCATTGGCAAGAAGCTTCCAGTAGAGGATGCAATGGTACTCCCAGCAGCCATGGAACTGTCAACAGATGATGTTCCAATCAGGGCTGAATTCGCACTTTGTGTCATGCCTGGGGTTGGTATCATTGTACCAATGGAGCCAGAAGAATTAACACGAGGGAATCGCTGGTTCTGGTTGTTCATCCGAAGGCTTTTAATCAGGACATGTAACCGGTTCTCCAAAGTTGTTGGATTCAAATACTCCTCCTAATAACATGACAAGGAGCTAAGTCAACAAGCAAAATAAATAGAATGTATTTTTATCATAATACTTTCTAGGAGTCTTTTAGCTTTATTAGAGATTCTTATGCTAGTAGGAAATATAGAGAACTTCTAGTACTTCCATTTTTATTGTTGTTTTTGCATAATGTTGGCCTGAGATGAATTCAAATGGGGAATATCGTCAGTAGGATTCATATAGCCAACCCCAACGTGTTTGGGACTGAGGTGTTGTTATCGTTGTCATCATCTTTTCATCATAGTAGAAAGCCGTAAACAACTACATAAAGAACAGAACTGAAATAGCAAACCTTTGATGAAGCACTTTTAAACAATCCCTCCTCCAAGCGTTTAACTATATCCATAACCTTCTTTGGAGGTTTCTCATGGGCTTGCTGCCGCTGCATTAGATACTCGTAGCTGAAAAGCAGCAATGTTTCAATACTATCATCAGTTCTCACCATCATAAAACTTATCAGAATTGCAGTACAATCAATTTCATAAATAGTGGTTACAAGATTCCAAGTGGATTTAGAAGAAAAATGAACAACACAGACAAGCATCTGTTGGGATAAGCTTAGCAGAGGAAACATGAAATTAATGAACATTTAGGCAGAAAATAAAACTATTTACTTGGCTCACAGAATATCCAGCCACTAAATGAATCATGGAGTCATTAAAAGCACACAAATAATGTAAGAAAATAAAAGCTCTGTACTTTGGCACACAGAAAATGGTCAAATACCTGCCTACCAAATTATATACTTCTTCATGTTATCAACCAATAATTGGGGAAAAAAAAAAAAAAACTGATCAATGGTAGTCCACGAATTGAATAAAATAAATACACACCAAAATGGACTGACCATACCATCAGCACAGTAAACATAAATTTACATGCATTCTAAAAGGGCTAGAACCTCCCAAAATCCATGAATCAACATAGTATATCCCATGCAATCAGAAAAGCAGATAGCACTCTCTGCAAACTTAAGCAGTTCATGAACAGTGCCTCAACGTTCTCTCCTTCATCCTTCTTTCATTGTAGTATTTAAATAGGAAAACCAATATTCTACCTATTACTTGTCCACTTTTAAATTGGCACACCTATTAAGAAAACAATGATTGACGTAGTGGATTTACCATTTTACCCCTATTAATTATGAAGTGGATGAATTAATAACTTAATATTTTCAAGAAGCTCAGCCTTTTACAAAGTAATTAATTGAGGGTATAATAGGTAAAAAAAATTGTCCTTTCTTGATTTGTCAAAATGGACAAGTATGGACAAGTAATTAGGGACAACTAAAAAAGGAAAAGTGGACAAGTAATTAGGGACAGAGCGAGTATTCACCCTAGAAGGATCTCACAATCAACAATTAAAATTTTACACTAACCTAGGCACCTCTCAAAATGTAAGCCAGAAGAGAGTCATAGGAGGAGCCAAGCAAAAGAATAAGTTACATTCCAATCAAACAATTAATGATTCCTCCTCTGTCTTCCACTCTACTCGGTCACATTTCATTCAAATAATAAATAAATTGGCTTAAAAGGATGTTCTAAATCTAGAAAGCTAAGTTGCTCGGACTCGGGTGCGAGTGTTCGACACAGGTGTGGATTCGCATGTCGGATCATTCATGATCTAATTTTTAAGATTCGGGGATATGGATCTAGTTACGGATACGGGGACTCGGCAAAAAAAACCTAAAATCTAAAATTATACATAAATATGAGACATTATGGAAACTTACAATGTACCATCGAATGGATCTGGTCTAATTTTGATTAAATAATACTCTAATTTAAATAGAAACTATTTTTCTTTTTCTTTTTTTTAAATGGTAATTGTTTCTATTTTTGTAGAACAGTACATAGGTTGTACTGAAACCCATATTTACACAAGGAACTCTAATAATATCGACCTATCCCTATATTCCTATAATGAGTCTAAGATATCAATGATAGAGACGGTATGATTAAAGTAAATTTGATTACACCAAAAACACAGAATGCAATTCAATTTGAATCGAAACTATTTTTCATTTAAATGATACTCTAATTTTGATTTTAATTTTTATAAGAGGACTCCAAAGGACCTGGTCTCACTCATGTTATGGACCATTATCCATGTCCAAACATTCAGCCAAATTTAGCCCAACATTTTCAAAATCAAATCTGGCCCAAAACCATGACCGACCGACCCACACCCTATTTCTCCAAACCCCCATGTTGCCCTCTTCTCCAATCACACATAGAATGAAGCAGCCAGAGAAACAAAACGAATGTGTGCTTAGCATGAGAGCTTTGGTACCACGCGAAGATTCTAGAAACTCCCCCACGGTACATTACTCTAATTTATCAGGAAAAATCCTTCGAAGGACACAAAGGACTAGTATAAATCACTATGTAGCAGAAAAATTGAAGGTATTTGTTTCCGATCTATTCAAATCTTTACTTTGAGATATCAAAATTTCAATTTTCTTCTCTGAATTGTTGGTCAACACACCCGATCTTGTTTGACCGGATCCGACACAGATCCCACACCCTTACCCGTGTCAGTGTCGTGTCGAAACAAGTGCGGCACTGAATTTGCCAAGTCCGAGTAACTTAGCTAGAAAGTTCTCTAACTATCACCTATCAAAACAAGAAGGTTCTCTAAGTATCATAGTCTGACTAAATGTCAAATGCCGAGGAATCAACATGATTTGTCACTATTGAGAGGCAATACATGGAAAACCCTAGGCAGATAAATGAACAAGATGCTACACTCTTCACTTTTAGTGTCGCACCCGTGTCAACACGACATGGGTGTGGGTGTGGGATCCGTGTCCGATTTGGTCAACCAATTTTGGGTACTTTGACCAAAATTGACGGGGAAAGTCTTGATAATTTAATGATTTCTATAATCAATACAAAAGCTAAGATGAAATTGAAGAAAATGGAATAGCTTTTATATAGAAATTCCTATGTCACTCCTTTTTTTTTAATCTCCTTGCAGGATTCTCCTCAAGTACTCCACAAAATATCTCATTATTTAGGTTTTATAACTCTATTTTTAGATATTTTAATTATTTTTAGGCAAATCCCCGCACCCGTATCCATACATGGATCTATATCCCCAACTCTTAAAAATTAGATCATGAAGGATATGACCTCTAGATCTGCACCCGCATTGGACACCCGCACTCCAGTCCGAGCAACTTAGCTACACAGTTTATAGAACATACAATTTTCATATGACCTCTTGACATATTCTACAAAAAACCAATATTTTCTTCTGAAGGTGAAGAAAAGCTAGTTATACGATATGGCTCATCAACTTTGACAAACTAGTCTTCACAATATTAATAAGTTGGTCACTAACGGCTTGCTACTTTAGTTTATCTACACCATCCAACTCTCACACCCCTCCCTGCCAAAGGCAACAGAATAATGGAAGGAAGAAAACACCTTGGAGACATTTTAATGGATGCAAAGAACATACTTTCTTACATCTTATTTGATATAAACATCCGAGCTTTCGAGAAATCAGGCTCCATATTTGGCACATTACTATGGACAACCGGATTTTGCATCTGCATAGAGAAAGGATTTCCACTCTGCTGGGGTAGCCCAGGAAGAGAAGTGCCACTTTGATTTGGAACCTGCCCTGAGATCTGCCCGGACATATGCTGCAAATTCATTTTTATCTTGTATCCTTCCAAAAAACATGTACTTCATAGCACAGACTATAAGCATTCCATCAAATAGATGAGAATCCCACACTTTCTCAGCTGGGTGGGCATATATTCATCCAACCATTTTGCCGTGAAATAAGTTTACAGTATCTGTAATACTGCAGTCAAAACAATACCAGGAAATAAGTGAAAGAGTGGTTTGCCTGATTGATCATTGCATATATAAGTACATGAGGTACAAGACAATCAAAAAACCATAATACACTAGTACACATTGAATCTATATCAGTGGTGGTCACTGTCCGAAAGGAGCTTGCTAATTAGACAAAATCAATGTGAAAAAACCTTAAGAAGAAAAGACTGTCGGAATAAAATGATACAGCAAAAGAATGACACTAGCGACGAATATTGAATCCTCGACTCTACATTAAAAAACTGAGTGGTTTTTTCTCCTCAATTCAGTTCGGAAGAGAAATATATAGGTATAACAACAACGTACATTCTAATCTAATTCCACTTGCATTTTCAGAGCCATGGATCAACAAATACACTCATCTATTAATAAAGCTAATATTACACTCCCAAAAATCCACTTGACTGAGTTCCTAACAATTCCAGCTTGACCTCAACCAGACACCAAAATGAAAAGAAGAAGGGAGCAAGCTCCACCAACTAAAGACATGTTAAACCATTTTATTTTATATATCAACCAATTTTCAAGGTTTAGAAATTAACAAATTACATTCTTTTCTGATTACACTGCATTTTCAGACTCATTGATCAACAAACTACACTCATCTATTCCGTGAAGCTAATATTACAATCCCTTACTTGATTAGGTTCCTAACATTTCCAGCTTGACCTCAGCCATACCCCAAAAAGAAAAGAACACTGGAACAAGCTCCACCAATTAACAACAAAAAAAAACATACCCATTGAAATCCCACAAGTGGGATTTCGAGAGGATAGAGCTTACCTCAACCTTACCCTACCTCAAGGAAGTAAAGAGTTATGTTTCCGAAGTACTCTTGGCTCGAGTACAGCTATCTCCACCAACTAAAGATATGCTAAATCATTCTATTTTTATACATTAAAACCATTTTTTAAGTAAAACCAATACCTGAACAGACAAAAAACGCGAGTTTCTCAGTAAGGATACCAAAAGCCCTAATTTTTCCCAGCTAAAATCAGCTTTTGTATGAACAATAAAAACAACCAAACTACAACATGAGCATAAATCCAAACGCAACCACATATTATTAGCATTTTCAATTACATTACGACAATTCAGATACCGAATCTTCGAAATTCATAAAACATTACCAAATATTCGCTGTAATTCACCAACGTTCGATTGCAGCCACCTCTAGCACAGAAGAGAATAAAATTAGCCAAAATTAACGAGCCGTAGAGATCGACGACGATATTAAATGCTTCGACGGAGGTGGCTATGACGGCGGCGGCGGTGGAGGTAGGCTGACGGTAGTTCCGATGAGGTAGATGGCGATAACCAAAAGAGACTTGAGAATCGGGAGACGATAGAGTCAAAGGGTCGAATTTGGAAAGCTTCGGGTACGGAAGACTCGTATATATCAGGGGTAGAAGAGTAATTTGACACCTGGCAATTTTTTCCTCTTTTATCAATTATTTTTTATGAACAATTACTTCATCCTTAACCTATAAGTTAATTCGTGATCTCGAAATCAAATTCTTTTAATACATCTTTTTAAGGCGGATAACTTTGTTAATGTACTAATGTTTTTAATTGACATTTAATACAAATTATTCGTATTTAATTTTCTATTCTTAGTAATATTACATTATATGTGCATCAATAAATGTATAATATACATCATAACTTAAAAGGAAAAAAAATTAAAACCCTACACTAATCTATCCCAATGTCTTATGTTCTCCGCCTCACCTTTGTTCATCTTCTCTATAACCACTCGCCCTTTCACACTAAATTACCTTTTCTAAAATCTTAGATTCAACTCTTTTAAGTTATTTACAACAAGTGTTAATACTATTTATTTAATATTTTTTTAAAACGAATTTCAGATCCAAGCACAATTTCTAAAAGTATAAAATTATAAATGAGGTTCTTCGAATTTTACAAAAAATAATTATTCATTTTCGATAATTTTTTCTTACCATCAACGGAAATCTTTTGCAAAGTTACTCTAACTTTTAAAAAAATGCGCCAATTTGACATTATTTTTATTATTGTATCTACATTAAATCTTTCTTCTTGAAATTTCAAAAAAAAAAATTGATAAAATTATATTTTATATATCCAATTTCATATTATTATTTTTCCTAGTCCTCCACATAAATGACGATGATGGTTTTTTTTTATCATCGAGAGACTCGCTAAGTTAATCAGAAAACTGTTAAAATTCAACACCCACACCCATACATAGTCAAACACAATATAATAACAAAGTAAGAGTGTACCTTCAAACACAATTTTTCAAGTATTGTGGAGAATCGTCTTCGCCTTGCACAAATTTTAATAATAAAGTGATAAAGACGAAATCCTAAGAATCCTCTAACATATACTTATCACAATATCTTTCAGATTGACGTAGTTACGACGTATTCTATATTATATAAACCAACAAGAAAAGGACTAACACGCAATACCTAATTGTACAACATGTTGTCTGGATTGTACTTTTATTTAGGCTTTGACAATATATGTGTGGTATTGTTATTATGATTCCCCAATGCTTATATGTTTTTGTAGAAATCTCGATCTCCTAGAGGATAATAAGAAAATGTGAAATCAAATGGTGTGACGCTTATTCTTTGGATGATTTGGTGTACTGAGATTTGCATTGGCTATTAATAAAAGTGTACTATCATTTTTAAGTTGTTGAGAATTACTTCAATAGTTAACATAAAATTGTAGAGATACTCAGTACATAAAATACCAATATGACTTGGGATATATGATCCTTCTTGAATGTAATAACCACATGTTGTAAGTCAATATCGTATGACGGGGACCAAATAAAGATAGGTTCAAAGTTTTTGCTTCTATGGTATCCATCATTAACATATCAATGAATTCCCTCTATGAAAATGTTAAACCAAGGTAATTTCTTACTTCAAGTTGTGACCTATTCTTGTGTGTTAAATTCATGTATCATCTAATTGAGTATAGAGGTAAAAAAGCCACGTAAAGTAAGACATCAGAAGTGATACAATAAACATTAAAGGGATAAGGGTCTGAAAAATATCTCAACTTTGGTCGGATTTGCTATTGTGATACTAAACTTTCATGAGGACCTATTACCTCCCTAGACTATTTAATACCGTATTTTAAACATATATATTTGTCCACGTGGACATAAAAAATAATGCAAAATTATAAATAGTAATGCGTCCACGTGGGCACATATATACCTTTAAAATACACTATTAAATAGTTCAGGGGATAAAAAATACGGTATTAAATAGTCTAGGGAGGTAATAGGTCCTTATGAAATTTTAGTATCGCAACAGCAAATCTGACCAAAGTTAAAGTATTTTTCAGACCCTTATCCCAACATTAAATGAAAACACCTTTAGCACCTCGATCTGCCAAATAGAATACGGCATGCAGTAAATTTCTTTTGCATATTCTTTTAAAGTTCATGAATGATACTCCATCCGTTTCAAAAAGAGTGGTCTAGTTTGACTTGACACAGAGTTTAAGAAAATAAATAAGATTTTTGAATCTTGTGGTCATAAATTAAAGTTATGTCAAATGTACAAAATTGTTCTTTAATCTTGTGGTCTTAAACATGTCACGTAAAAAGCTCAAATGCACAAAAATCTTGTGGTCCTAATAATCTTGAATTATTATTTGAATCTCAATTTTCTTAGTTATCTTTTGAAGCTACTTAATTTGTTTTCCGATAATGAAGTTACGTTGCTTATGATCAGTTATTAAAACTTCTCTTATTTTTTCTTCTTATAAAACGATTATAAGCTCTTATATGTCTTAATTGGAACATAGATGGAAAAAATAAGTCATTTGAAACTTGAATGTGATGTATTCTTTTGGTTCAGTACTTGCATATGGATAATTTCTTCATCTTGGCCTTTTGTCATGTCTTCTTATATTCACGAATATGGTTAATAAGAGGACTTCTTTTTCATTTTCTCTTTTCTACCACAAATAAACTGTTCCTTTGCCACTACAGTGACTGGCTTAAAATACTACTCCCTTCGTTTCAAAAAAAATGACCTCCTTTTCTTTTTAGTCTGTTTCAAAAAGTATGACATCTTTTTTTTTTTGGTAACATTTTAATTTCAGTTTTACACGTGACATGTTTAAAGCCACAAGATTAAAAGGCAATTTAGTACATTTGACATAACTTTAATTTAGGATTACAAGATTCAAAAGTCTCCTTTATTTTCTAAAATTTGGTGTCGAATTAAACCAGGTCACTCTTTATGAAACGGAGAAAGTATTAGGGTTCAATAGTATTGTTGCTTTGCTCCAAGTTTTTTTCCTCATTAATCTTTTATTATCATATATTTAGTCAATCATTAGGAATTTGAAACTTCAAGTCAACGTTATTCTACGTGTATTTCCTCATAAAACAAAACATGATTGATACTTCCTCCGTTTCACAAAGAATGATCTGGTTTGATTTGGCACGGAGTTTAAGTAAATAAAGAAGACTTTTGAATATTGTGGTCCTAAATTAAAGTCATGTCAAATGTACAAAATTGCCCTTAATCTTGTGGTCTTAAACATGCCACGTGGAAAGCAAAAAGTAAAATGTTACCAAAAAAGGAAAGTGGTCATTCTTTTTGAAACTGACTAAAAAGGAAAGGAGGTCATTCTTTGTGAAACGGAGAAAGTATCTGTTATTTGTCTGTCTAAAAAATGGATAATCACAAGAAATTCATGATCAAAATTGTGCTTTAACTAATATAATATACACTTTTATCATTACTTGTAATGATGTGGCCCATGTTGGTTACTTTTAACATTTTATCAACATCAAGTAATCCTAGGCTCTCTAGGTGATGGGCACATGCATCTTAGTGAATTTGTAGAAATTTGTGAGGGACTCTTATTTAATCTCTTCTCTTTTTTTTTTCTATTGGGATTGAACTACTACTAGAAAATTGAATTTGTTTATAACAGTAGTTATAGTTTACCATCTATAGGTAAAAAATAATTAGAAATGAATTTACAGATTATTAATCTATTACCAAAGGTAGACTTTGCACTGTGTGCAACAAGGTATTGAAGCTTACATTCCATTTCTATTCGTCCAATTAAATAGACTATGTACTTGCTTTTAAAGTTGATACAAATTCTTAATTTTAAGGGTGATAGAAATGATGGATGACTAAGCTCCATAGTCAGACCAAGAATGCGGTTACGCATCTAGGTTTAGACTAATAAAAATTCAACAATAATAAAAAAAAGAAGCAAACTATGACATGTAGACACAAATTATCCAAAAATATATTAAGATAAGTATAAATTAATAAAAGCGATCGTGCTAGAACCACGGGACTCGAAGGATGCCTAATACCTTCCCCTCGGTCAACATAATTTCTTACGCGAATTTCTAACTCGCAGACCATATAAAGAGTCATTTCCTTTTGATTAGGGATTAAACAAAAAGATGACTTGGAACACCATAACTCAATTCCAAGTGGCGACTCTGAAAGATAAAAATAATCTCTAATCAATACCGTCACTTTAATTGGAAAAATCCTATCCGCGGTCCAAAAAGGGGTGTGACAATTACAACCTGAATAAATATTATCACCTGGATAATTTTAAAAGACAGTTTCTTTTTATTGATAACGAGAAAGAATAGAATGATTTTCGACGGTTAAATTTCAAATTTGAAAGATGACTACATAACTTGACGAGGACAAGGAGCAGTAATAAGAATTTTTATGATCATATGCTAATAGTTCTACTTTCTTTATTAAGATGCATATTTGACCTTTTGTTTCAATTTCTTTATCAATGAGTTTGTGAGTGTGTCTACTTCATATTATAGATATTTTTTTACTTGAGGACTACAACTTTTTGACTTGACATTTTGTTGTATCTTGATATTAGCTATCACATTTAATATGATAGAAGATATAAAGTTTTCATAAGATGTATTAAGATGATAGGTTGTACTTGGTGGTAAAACAATTTGTTGGTTTTGGAATTGGTGACTAATCATACTGAAAGAATGACGTTAATGGTTTTAAAGAAAAAAAAAGTAGTCTTTGTGGTACTCCATCTGTCCCTAATTACTTATTTACTTTTTTTTTATATAGTTGTTTCTAATTACTTGTCTATTTTGACAAATCAAGAAAGGACAATTTTTTTTACCTATTATATCATCAATTAAATGACTAATTACTTTGAAAAATGTAGAGTTTTTCATCCACTTCATAATTAATAGGGGTAAAATGGTAAACTCATACTGTTATTAATTATTTTCTTAATATGTGTGTCAATTCAAAAGTGAACAAGTAATTAGGGACAGCGAGAGTAATAAGTATGACTTAATTCAGGTTAGTAAGAAGATAAATTTCAATAGATCTGATCACTTTTGAGCGTATAAATATCGAGGGTGATGCAACTTCTCATTCAGAAAATTAGAAGTTTAATTTGGTTACTTCATGTATTAGAGAGTTGAATGTTGTGTTCATATTTTCTAATGTATTTTATTCCGTTACCTTGTGAGATGAGATCAAAAATATTATTTATGAAGATGTTAATCCCACAACATTTCATAAATTATCCCAAATTATTCCTATGTGAGTAACACTTCATTAATTAGCAATTACTACTAGGCATAAATCACTGACAACATATATTAATGTCTTCTTTATTTAATTTCTGCACATTTTTTTTGTTTCATGTACACATATTATCTAATTAATATGTTGACCATACAATTATCTTTATTAAGAGACTATATTCTTATAAAAAAAAATCTCAAAGTATTTTAAATGAGAAAACACAATGGGTATATATTCAAAGAAGAAAAAGATTATTAATGAAGATTTTTGGTAATCAGAAATGATCTCATGTGGGATATAGTGTAAACGATAACAAGCAAATGAAGGATGAGAGATTTTCGAAATGACACTTCTTTAATAAAAGAATGAATGCACAAAGAATGAAGCATTCTCCATTGAGTTAGATCTCAGCAAAAATGAAGATTTTTTTTTTTTTTTTGATATATTGATTAAATTTTTGATGAATATCCCTTAAAAATATTGTATTTATGTATAATTATGTTATGATTATACTAACAGACATACACGTGTCATAATCTTATCCATCGATCCGATATTTATTAATTATCAGATCGACGAATAAGATTGCGCCATGTGTCTCTATTTAGTCTTCCGCTAGAGTGAAGGGCATATATGCTCTAGTTTTTGGACGGCAGGGGCACCAATGTCCCAAAAGTATGACAGAGGGTATCTGCATACCATTTACGATAGTTCGGGGGTATATTTGTCCTTTTTCCCTTTATTAAATATCGGATTGACGGATAAGATTGTGCCACGTGTCCCTATTTAGTCTTTCGTTAGAGTGAAGGGCATTTATGCTCTAGTTTTTTGACGGTAGGGGCACCAATGTCTCAAAAGTATGACGAAGGATATTTGCATACCATTTACGATAGTTCGGAGGTATATTTGTCCTTTTTCCCTACATTATTTACTAAAATATAGTCCAAACAAAAGAATGTATACATTTAATATAGTATGCATAAATGTATCAAAAGTTCATTTTTTATACATATAAACAGAAGCACAAGCGTATGTTTATATTTATATTTATATTTATATTAGTTATATGTGTGGCGTTTTAGGGTTTATGATTGTATAGAATATTAAAGTGTGTTGTATCTGTTAATTACACAATATATCTAACAAAATTGTATGTGCTCATATAGCTAGATTGAGTGAACGCGGATAATGCTCAAAGCAAAAGCAAAGTCAGAATTTCAAGTTTATTGATTTGAGATTTTAATTTTATTAAGTTACTGGGTTCTATATTAATAACTTGTACATATTAAATGAATTTTAAAGATAGATACAATTAAAACTATTGGGTTCGATCGAACTTGTATCTTAGATTGTAGCTTCACCATTGATTTCAAACGAACATATACAGCTTCAAAACACTTGCCACATATAAATCTTAATTAGACAAACTATAATTATTAATGCGATTATGCTTCAAACTATAACTATTTATATTTTTTTCGGTTTAAAAAAAGGCTTTTGAATCCAACATTAATGATCGAACCCATATTAACTCGTGAAACTTGAAATAAATAATTAAAATATGTTTACAATTATGTATGTCGTTTGTTATTTTTTATAATTATATTGATTTTAATAGTAATAATTAGTGTTTTGAATCTTCTCATCCAATATACACTATACACTTTCCATGTGGATTACTTAATTGAAAAATACTTTGACCCTTTTTAGAATACTATAAAATTCTTAAATTACATATGTCATGATTAAATATACTCTAACATTTTTTAGAATACTATAAAATTACGCATGTCATGATTGAATATGCCCTAATTTGTATAATTAATTTAGAATTAGAGACACATTTTTTTTTAATTGTTACATTTTACTAAAAAAATAATTATTGAAGGGTTCATTTTTTAGAATACTATAAAATTCTTGAATTACACATGTCATGATTAAATATGCTCTGACCTTTTTTAGAATACTATAAAATTCTTGAATTACGCATGTCATGATTAAATATGCCCTAATTTGTATAGTTAATTTAGAATTAGAGACGCATTTTTTTTTAATTATGTTACATTTTACTAATAAATTTTATTGAAGGGTTAACTCATGTACTAGAAGGTGTTTGGCTTGACTTAAAGGTTGGTCAAATCTACTTTTAAGTCAGTTAAGTGTTTGGAAATATAAACAACAACTCAAAATAAGTTAGGAAGTGTTTGGCAAGGTCAAAAGTGACTTAAAATAAGTTAAAAACCAAAAATAGGTCTTCTCTACTTTTTATTTTTGACTTAAAAGTCATTTCAATTTGACTTTTTACTTTTGACTTAAAAGCTACTTTTTTAAGTCAATCCAAACGGGCTCTTACTCTGATTCTATAAATCTAAGGAAGTTGGCATTAGCTCAAAGATATTCCTCTATTTAGTAAAAAAAAATTAGGTGTCAAGTTATAGACTGATTTTTTCTCCTTTTTCTATGTGCTGGTAATCTATAAGATGATGTTCTACATGATCAGCATATATAAGACTCGTTAAATATTATGTAGGTTTAGTTCGTATGCCACGTCGAATCTCCCTATCATTTCTTTCATTTTGATCAATATGAGTTCATCTATTACGAATAATTTAATTGTTTTTTTTTTCATCTCGATAAGATCGAATTTCAAAAAGTAGCTTTGTAAGAGCACACTAGCAATATATGAGATGATTTTAGGCATACAAGTTTGTTTTCTTTAGTTATATAATCGTGTATTTTTTGAATTTTTTAAATCCGATTTTGTCCATAAATTCTCCAACCTAGGTGATAAAAATATTTTAAATTTATTTTTTTAGAAGAATATTTATTATTTATGCATTCATCGACAACTAAATCCACATAAAATATCATTGCATGCAAATCAATTGAAAAACTCACCACTTATTACCATCAATTCAAGAAGATATCAATATAATTTATCTTTTCTATATTTCCTTATTTCCTTATGTTTATTAGTCCACTATCAACTTTATCGATTTAAGACATTCATTTATATTAGAAAATTTTATAAAGATAAAACGCTCTCTAATAAAAGTAAATTTATATCTAAAATTTTAATTAGATCTTGATTAAAAGATATTCATCACTTCATCATAATCCTAACGGTTATAACAACTCACATATTAAATATTGTGAAAAGTGAATGTTGGTCTATATTATTTTTCTTATGACACATGTTTAGAACGTTATTAAAGTGGGTATTGTTTTGGTCTCCATTTGAAAAGAAAAACTGTAGAATTTTAAGAGAGTTAGAAATTGGTGATGCAAATTGATATATTCATAAACTTTTTCTTTTAATTTTTTTTCTAAGTGGCTCGTTATTATGATTATATTATTTTTTCTACGTCATTTCAATTTTATCGAATATCTTGAAAAGGACTTAATAAATTAACTTAATAATCACGATTGTTACATTATTCACTTTATTTGAAATTAGTAAGGCCTTTGTGTGTCATAATGGTAAAATTTAGGCTAGATGATTAGGTTTTGAACCACTTATTGATATTTCACTATCGTTTAAATTTAATTGAGAAATAAATCATTTTAAAAATAACATTTGAATGCAATATACCTAACTAAAATACAAACAACTCCAATATAGGATATTGAAGTTCAAAATGTTGCTTCTTGGAGTTTGAATTGACACATTTCGAAGTCCAAAACAAATTCATGGATTTAAAATGAACCTCAAACTTCAATAATTTTTTATGGAATTGAAATAAGTATTACGATGGTACCTCATGGTAAATACTTTTTAAAAATATTTTACTTGTTATGTTTTATTTTACACACTTCTTAAAGAAAATATTAACTCGATTGAGGATAATTTAACTTAAATTTAATATTTTCTCGTATACATCACATTAATATTTCTCCATATTAATTAGCGGTTCAAAAAAAATGAGAAAAAAATAACACAACAAGAGTGCTATTTGGGAAATATCTAGTCTCCAACTTATATTCATACAAAATTCATTAATTATTGTGTTGTTAGTTTAAATAAATGTTTATGTTAGTTATTATTTGTTGTATCACATCATTAAGTTCATCATTCAGTAACAACAGAAAATTTCAGTTTGTGTAACGATTGATTTGCATGATCATGTCGTTACCTTATATATATATATTATTTTATCTTTCCTCATTATTTAATAATTTTATTTAATTCTCTGCCCTACATTTTTATAGTGGTGCTATCCCATACTTTACCTTTCTTAAAAAAAAATTATCCTTTAAATTACTAATGTATAATATTAAGTAACAACGTAAAATGATACAATCTACTCAAACATTATATTTATTATTATTAAAAGAACTAGGAAGGAAGTTGCACCATTTTGCTTGGACGGCCTTAATTTTTTTATTTTTTGACTTTGTCTTTAATCTGCCGGAATTTTTATCTAAGAAATAAGTAAAAGTAATGTAGACATAGTCCAAGAAAGCAACTATTGTTTAATTCACAATATAATTTTTAAAAATGGAGACAAATTTAGGATATATATAAACAATATATGTTTGAGTTCATGAGCTTTGTCATATTAACTTGATTAATTATGGGATTCAAAATTTATTATTTGGATTTATTTAATAATTTTTAATGTATATATTCAGAGTCAAAATTATTGAGTTCAGATGAACCTGTAAGTTATCAATTGTATTCACGTGTGTTTTTAGATGAGTTTATATTATTTATATTGATTATAGTAATGAATTTTTTAAATTATTATTAGTGTAATTTAATTTTGTTGTAGAAAATTGTTTAGTATTTATTCCAAATTTAGGATTTATATAAACAATATATGTTTGAGTTCATGAGTTTTGTCATATGCACTTGATTAATTATGGGATTCAAAATTTATTATTTGGATTTATTTAATAATATTTAATGCATATATAAGGTCAAAAATCAAAATTATTCAGTTCAGATGAACCTGTAAATCATCGATTATATTCGCATATGTTTTAAGATGAGTTTAAATTATATTATACTGTTATGTAATGAGTTTTTATTATTTTTAATGTAATTTAATTTGTATAGAAAAATTGCTTAGTATTTTATTCCAAATTATCAATGAATAATATATATA
>JAJOOH010024268.1:0-16928 GCA_029582605.1 Solanum gracilifrons | reverse complement strand
ATACCGCTGAAAAAAGGAATCCTAATATATCTTGAAAATAACTCAGTTATTGATAATTGTACTAATTTTATTGGTATCATAAAAATCTTTAAATAAAAGGAATAAATCAATATGGACAGAAAAAATGACTACAAAACATAAAAAGGAAAATAAAAAAATATTGAAACGTGTGAAAAGAGATTTGTAATATTTCTTGGAACTATACCTTAATTATAGTACTGTAACAACTTTATTGGTACCACAAATCTTTATATAAAAGGAATCCCAATAAATTACTACAAAACATAAAAAAAGAAATAAAAAAGAATAAACAAACGTGTGAATGTGGGTTGTTGAATGAGAGAATATATGATAAAATTAAATACCTATTTACACTCCACATAATATGGCACAAACTACTAAGAGTCAGAGAGAGAAAATCCGGTAAAAAAAATTTTAAGTAAAAAAAAAAAAATTAAATATTTTGTTATGTTTGTAATTTAAAAACTTAGTTTGTAATTAAATATAAGTATACTGATATTTTGTTAATAGAAATCTTAAGTAGTATACTTTTGTAATTTTTCCTAAAAAATAATATGTCCTATATATCGGGTTATAAAATCTTATACGTAACAACTAATAACTTATTAGCTTTGTCTTTGTGCTGAACAAGTTGGAGACCATAGTTGTTCAATTAAATTAATTACATGTCAGCATATGCCCTACTAGGAGGAACCCCATATCAATGTGAAGTAATACGCCCATTTCCCATGTAAGAAACATAGTCAGAGATTGCATATTATTTAAAAATTTAATTTCAGACTTGAGATCTGAAGTTTCAAACTTATATTTTGGGTCTGAGGTTGGAATTTGCCAAGACTTGAGATCAGTCTAAATTCATTTTTATTAGTATCAGAAGGTAATTATTAGATGTCCACCTTACAAAATCAAAAAAACATTTAATTAGTTTTTTCCTTTATTATCCTTATAATTAATTCTTTTTGAGAGTGTTAATATTTATTTGTGAAATTTTCAAGAAGTTTTTTAAGGGGTGAATCAGTAAAATTATCTTCTTGTTTATGATTTCTTTATACGCGTATAAAAAAAATTGATCAACTAATATGAAACGGAGTAAGTAATTACTACTCTCTCTGTCCACTTTTAATTGTCATGGCTTCCTTTTTTTAGAGTCAAACTATAAGAACTTTGACTAACATTTACGAGCATTTTTTTCCATCGTATTGATATGCAAAAAATTGCAACTTATAGTACTTCTCGTATAGTTTTTGAATATCTAAATTTTTTGTTTAAAATGTCAAATTAATGTAATCTAATTTAATTTTAAAAATTAGTCAAATTGACTTTTGAAAAGCACAACATGACAATTAAAAGTGGACGGAGAGAATATTTAGGAACATCAAAATGGTTGAGTGAAATAGTGGGCATCAAATTACACTACGACTTAGAACAGCCCATTAGAATAATATTGGGCCGTTAAAATATGCTACTATTTGAGAGAATCCATTTTGGGTCCTTTTAGTGTTACTATACAACCTCTCTTTGTTGAAAGAGTGCAAATCTAGGGTGTATTTGGTAGGAAGGAAAATGTTTTTAAGAAATAAATAATTTTTTTATTATTTTCTTGTGTTTGATAAATAAGTAAAAAATATATATTTTTTTAAAGTATCTATATATAGTTTTTTTTTAAAAAAGATATCTATATATAGTTTAGACAAATATGTACTATGGAAAATGAGTGTGAAAGAGTAGGGGTGTGGGGTGGAGTGGGGGTGGGATAGGGCTACGGGAGTGCAGGCAAAAATTAATGATGAGGTGTACTGGAGGGTGGGCAATATCATTGATGCGGAATATTACTTGTGGAACTTGTTTTTCGAAAAAAATTCCTTTCTCACGTACCTAGTGCCTAAATCAAGAGTCTAAATTTATACACTAGACTACGTAATATACTAATTGTTTAAAATAAAATTATTATATATATAGATTGTCAATATACGTAGCTCAATTACTCTTAAATGAAAAAAGCAAAGACAGAAGATACGGACAAAGCTAAATTTAGATATTGTTTTTTTTTTTTTTTTTTGAGATATGAGGATATGATTAAAGTGATTGATGAGTCCAAATCAGAGAAGGAAAGATTAGTGGGTGCCCTCAATCATACGAAACTAACTTAATTAGACCACAATGTCAATATATATATTTATTAATCATCAAATCAAAGTATGCCCTCCCTTCTCTGCCTTTGCCTTGTACCACCAATCCTAATATCGAGCAGCCGACCTCATTAATTATTAAGTAGTATTTTCATCGTTTCAAAATAAGATTTTTGGATCAAAGTATTGACAGCAAAGATATTTTTGGATCAAACTACAAACGAAAATATTTTTGTTTCTTTTGCATAGTTTAAGGGCATTTTTGACCCTTATTACTTTCTCTATTCATATTAAATGGATTTTTGAGACTTTTTTTATTGTTCAAAATAATTAAATTGTTCAAAGTTTAAAATGGATGTTTTAATTTTTTTTTCCATATTTGCTCTTATATTTATTGAGGTTTTATATTTTCTAAGAGATAAATTACACTACTTAAAAAGTTATAGTATTTATGATTTCATAAAGAGCAAGAGTGGAAATTATGATTTAAATTATGTTCTTCAATGTTTTTGTTAAAATGTGTTTATTGCCTCACAAATTCAATTAATATAAAATAGAAAGAGTACATTATTTCCAACTCAATTCTCAAGAAACATCTAATAAATATAAATAAGTTGGTAAACTATCATTCTACTTAATACAAGTTATTTTTATTTATTATATTTCTTAGTAGGTATGACATGGACTAAAACAACACTTATTTGGAGACAAAGAAAATAACAGTTCAACTTTAAACTTCTTTTTTAATCTATAACGACATAAATGTTTATAATTTATTAATTTTATGGGGAATTTTTTTTTCTTTCATTCTTGAACTCCATGCTAATCAATCATCACCACATAGATTTTGAAGCGAAAAAAAAAAATCTTCTTTTTCAATTTTTTTATTTTGGAGGGTGGGGGTTGCTTATAATTAGTATTGAATAGATGGTGTTATAGCAAATGGGCCTTGCAGGGTCAAGTTGTGATCAAAACATCTATCCGATCGAAACGATCTTTCTGAGTTCATCAATTATTTTATAGCAGTAGTTCATATGTCAAGTGCTTGGTAAAAGATTCATTGTCCTATCAAATTAAATTAAACCACATCTTTAATTTGATCCACATAAAATTCTTGATGAGGGTCCCTAACTAAGACTTAACCTCCTCCATCAAATATTATTAGTTTTTAGAAAAATGTAGACTTGATGTTTCTATAATTCAGTCAAGAATCTAGGAGAACGGCTCTCTTATCCGAGAAATTAGACAGACGTCATTTGGATATGAATTTGATGATATTTGAATAAAAAGAATATTTGAAGTTCAATTAAAAATTAGAGATATGTTAGAAATATGTATTTTGCATGAAAAAATATTAAAATTTTATGAATCAATAAACTTTTCTTCTTAAAAAATGGTTAGATCAACTCCAAAGTCAAAACTAAATATTGAATTTTGAGAACACACTCTTTGAACATAATTTTGAATAGGTCACTTATTTTAAACTATCAGAAAAATCTTAACAATTCACTTATTATGAAATAGAGTGTCACGGGATCTATTTCCAAGGAAATGTAGCTAGGTGGAAGCCCAAAGGGGGTGGGGATTGTTGTGTTTAATATGAGCATGTGACATGGTGGCCCCCCAATAAAACATGAAAATAATAGTAGTAGTGGTAGCAGAACGAAACAAGCTAGTTCATGTTGGAGAAAGGGAATAAATGCAAGTTAATTTGAGAAAGCTGATGCATGCAGCAAAATATTTGGAAAGTATTAGAATAGTATTATATATAAGCTCTTCCTCTGCATTTATTGTTTAGATGGCCAGGCATTATTCTATCTACTTTGTGTCATTTTCTCAAACTCCCCCTTTTCTTTACGACGACATGTGCAATCTCTCATCTATTAAGCAATATTTGTTTCTTCTTGTTCATATATGTTGATGAATTTAAATATTTCTTTGGTTCCGTTTCAAAGTAAGTATAGTTTTAATTTAAGTTACTCTTGGTGTTTAAATGAAATAATTCTTTACTAGTATATAAGTATAGTTAAATATCATTCTATTTTTATCACAATTTCCTAAAGCGATATTTTGATAAAGGAAAAATAATTTTCTAGAGTATAATAGGGGAGGAGCCACCCCTGCATTTATTCACATATATAATATATTTATACTCTCACCGCATTCTGTTCTTCATGTTTCACACTTAAATTCACCGCGCGTTTCTTTCGCAGTTTTCATGCCCAAAATCCAAATGATCACCAATTATTCATTAAAAATTCTAAACCAGCGGAATTTTGTTTCTTTTCAATTTTACTATTAGAGTTTTTATTATTTGTTCGTCTTTATGTTAAGGGAAAATTACATAATTAGACATACTTAATTATCATATATACATATTTTATCTATAGTTTAAACATATTACTTATAATACCACTTTTTAATAATTATATCGTATATTTTAAAAAGTTAAATCAGATACACAAATCACTTAAAATGGTATTGAATAATTATCTTCAAATTCAAACTCCTTAATTAAAGTTACATTAACAACTGTCTCCCAAACTCCTATGCCAACGGTATATCTCCTCCCTCCCCCCCCGCCCACTCCCACCTCACCACATGTTCTCCATCACCTCTACCTACTTTCTCTTCTTTCGTCCTCAATCTCCTATCCCAAGTTTATCTCCCCCATTCTCTTTCTTCCTTCTCTCTCATAGATCTTTTTCACTAAACAATCAAAAATTGAATTGATGGCTTTTTTATCGCATTTTTCTACTATGAAGATTTTTTTTAAAAAAAAGCTACTTGAAGGATTCATCGGAAGAGAAAGGCAAGACGAGGTAAGGAATGTTGAGACGAGAGCGATAAAGGTAAGAAAACAGTGCAACAAAAGCACCGAAAAAATGAAGGATAATTCTAGAGGATGAGATTTGGGATTTTGTCTTCCGATGCTTTAGCCAATGCTTTCAATGCTGGATTGTTAGAACGGACAAATGAAGTTGAGAGACAAGATCCAAAGTCATATCAACACTGTATTTTAGCTCCGAACTTGGTGAATTTACGATGAATTTGTAGAGATACAATCTTTGCTAGACGTATTCAAACGTTCTATTTATTTGTCGTTCATCTGTGTATCTCCTTTTCTTCCATGTATATATCCTTATTCTATATATTTAAAAGATTAATATCGAATAATTAGATACATGCTTCAGATACATAATAAGTTTCAAATACATGTTATGTATCAGATATACATATATAACAGATACACCTAATGAAATTAAGTGCATGAATCAGATACATAGTATGAGATACACATTATTCTCTAAATATGAAAAATTCAAAAAAATCACAAAATTCAAAAAAACAAATTCGAATTTATGAAAAAAGTTATTCACTTTGCTGTTGCTGGAAAAATAAACGGAAAATTGTGGATACATGATACTCAAAAGTTGTTAGAGTAATTATACTCAAAAGAAAGTTTTGTTTGTTAATTTCCCATAAGTTATACTCATTTTTGTTAAGGAAATAAGTTACAATATTTATTTCAAAAGTACTAAACATGTATCTCAACTTTTAAATCGAATAGATACATGTATCTGACGGATTATGATACATGCATGTATCCCATAATTGAAAATGATATAGAAAGTAATATAAAAAATTATTAAAATTTCTAGTAATTAAAATTTAAACTAGTGAAATTTAGATAGTCTGCCCTTGTGTTAATATGTTCATAAAGAGAATATCAAAATTCTTTCTTGCCAATTCGAGTCCTGGCCCATTATTATTTGTCCATTAGATATTCCAATTGCAAATCTTTACTAGTTACATCGTATTAGATTCTATAGTAGTTGATGATGTTAATACTGACCATTTGTTGTAGTGATTTGTTATATCATCCTATCAAATCAGTCAGATTTGGCCTCAATATATTGATTACCCCAACTATGGGGCCATATATAGCTTATACTTCCATCATTATGTTAAATAGTTCACTTTTATTAATTTTAACCGCACATTTTAAATAACTGAAAGTTAAATATGCATAATCAAATAATATTAAAATTAAAATTGAAAATATGCAATAATATGTAAATTAAAATTGCTATTTTCCCCAAAAAAAAAAATGAACCGAGAGAGTATATCATAAGTTAGAGCCTAGAGGCAAATGATCAATAACAAATGAATTAATTACGAAGATAACTCTATCAATGATTAGCATAAGTATAAATTTTTCTCCGGATAATTTGAAGAAACGTAGAGTATTTTTTTCATCATTTTTTGCTTTATTAGTGACTTAAATACACAATTTTGAAATTAATTATAAAAGACAATAAACATATATATCTAGCTATATTGGCACAAGTTTTTCAAAGTGGCGTATTAGAAAAGAGATAATTGTCTACCCCTTGATTTTGTGTTACTCTGCCTTCACTAAGACGTAAAGTTTATTTCTTCCAACATTAATTTGGTTTCTTTTTTACCAGTATCTTTTTACTTTAAATAGTTCACTATCATTCCATAGATATAACACCAGCTAAATCAGTATTTATGATGGACGTAATTCTTATAGAATTAGAAGGGAAAATGTCACAAATGACTTTTTGTTTTTCCTGAAATTTTCAAAAATTTAAATAATATTAATTCATCTAAACAACTCATATTTAAGATCAATCAAGTAATTACTAAAAGCATGATAACTTGAATGGAATTTTCAATTAGATGAACAGATTGAATTGAATTTTGGTAAATCAAATTAGTGGATTAATGAATTAATAAATGTGCAAGTTAATGACTTGTCCAAAAATTTCATGGACCATTGATTGAGATGAAATAGGCTAACAATGACTCATAACTTAACACGTTCGATTCTATTAAAGTATATAAAAAAAATAGTTTAATCTCATTAATAAACTTTAACTACGTATCAATTCAATTTTTGACTAAACTATGTTAAATATTATAAAATACAGTGAATGGATAAATGAACTGATCATTAATATGCCCAAATCATAATTTCATTGGCTAAATTTGCTCCCTGATTATACAGCTAAGGTGTTAAAGTTTGCCACATTTGGAAAGTGGACCTAATTGATCGAAATTGCATACATATCCTTTTCAAACTCTCTTCAACTCCGATCTCTTTTGCAGCTTGCACCATTCCCTATTAAAAAAATGAAATATTTTACAGCAGAGTATATATATATCATAATGTAATGGAGTAATTAACACCCCCTCCGTCCCATATTAGATAGGTAGTTTCTATTTTACACGAATATTAAGAAATCATTAATAGATTGATCAAGTTTACTATCTTGCCCTTTGTTTATACTCTCTCTGTCCAATAATAGTTATCCCCTATACTATTTTGGGATGTCCAACAATATTTGTCATTTTATGAAATTAACGGATAATTTTACACTTATTAGTTCCTAGTTTACCCTTATCATTAATTATAGTCATTTCTCTATTATATTTTTCAAGACATTGTATTTATTATATTCAACGGGTAATATAGTACCATTCTATTTATAATTTCTTAAAAAGTATGCAAAGTCAATAGTGAACAAGTATTATCGACGGAGAGTATTAATTAGCCTTTTGAAGAAAAAAACTTTAGATCTTTAAATTAGTTTAAACTTCCAAAGGTCATATTAATTGTAAGGGTAAAATAGGAAAAAAATATTTAATTATATCCAGATTTAGTAAGTGAACAATTAATATGTGACAAATATTTTTAGTACGATATCCATCTAATTATAAGGAACAAAGGGAGTGAGTACTCACTTGATGTCATTTTGGTTATCTCATTTTGCTTTGACACATAATTTAAGAAGACAAAAAAGATTTTTTCGTTTGGTTTGAATATGAGTTATGATAGGATAAGTTATGTTTGGATAAGTTATGCTGAAATTACTTCTTATTGAGTGTTTGATTTGTTGTATTAAAAATAATATACATTGAAAATTTTAAGAATAAGTTGTTTGTTTACAAAATTACCCTTCACTTCATTTAGTTTTTTGTATATTTTCTTTGCAACCTTTAGTTATTCATTTTTTAAAATAAAACTTCTATTTTATTTAGCTTAAATATTTTTATTTATGCATTTCCATGATAAGTACCATATGTATTTAAAAATAATTTTTTTTCTTATTTAGCTTAAAAATAGAACTTCCCTTTTGAGTTTGTTAAAGAGAAGAAAATTTATGATAAATCAACATAAGAATTAGTCAAATAAATTCATAAATAAAAATTATATTTATATACTGTAATTTTTTAATAGAAAAATATGAATAATTATCATAAAAACAAGGAGTAGTGAATATTATTATACATGGTATTAAAAATAATGTAAATATACATAAATGTGAAAAATGATGTATAAAAAGGATTTAAAGGGATATATTTTTCATTTACCTATTTTATTTCAGAATAAGTTATCCTGGGATTACTATACCACCCAGTGTGAGGAATAACTTGTCCCGATACTAATTCATAATCCTAGGATAAGTTATCCCAAGCTTTACAAACCAAACAAGGAAATAAAGGCTACTTAAATTTATTTTAGGATTAACTCTCACACCAAACGACATAGTTTTAATTTTATATATATATATATATATATATATATATATATATGTATATATATTTGTTTTAAATTAAATATGTCTAATGTACCAAAACGTTATTTTATTTCAAAATCTTAAATATGTCTAAAATTAAAGAGTTAAAAAAAAAGATGCATACTTTTTCAAAACAGACTAAAAATGAAAAAGTACATAAAAGGGCAAAGAAGCAGCTTCATCAAATGATCATGTAAAAAGGTAAAATCTTTGGATCAGAAGGGTGTATTGATTACATCAACTCGAAGAATAAATTATTAAAGTAGCTAGGCTAGAGCTTTTTCATTTTGTTCGTGTTATATATCCATTTGCATATTAAGGTCAAGAGGTGTTGAAGTGTAAAATAGTGGAATGAGACAAACTAATAAGTGAAAAAGAGAGAAAGTTGTATGTTTGTTAGTGGTCACTATATTGCCAGGCTAACCAATCTTCATCTGAAAGTGATGTATCAATCCATGAAAACCAAACTAGCCCTAATGCTGTCCTTCAAATTAATTCCTCCCCATCCCCAATCCATAAGTGCCATGCATGTTCTTTCAACCAACCTTACCTAAAAGTAGGGAGAAATGTGTCAAATTCTAATTATTTTGATCAAGTTCAAGTGTCTCGTTGAAACTTCATGGAGTAAAAGGATTCAATTGATAATTCGAGTAAAATATAAGGGTCGTTTCATAGAGTGTATTAGCAAAAATAATGCATGCATTAGTTTTGTGTATTAGTAGTACCTTGTTTGGTACATTTTTTTATGTTATGTATGTTGAAGTGTGTGATCATCTCATCTAAAAGATAAAACTGTTAGAGAGAACACACTTTTATTATTTAATTATATTTTCAACACGTCCCTTTACAAGTTGGCCTGATTCTTTTTAGGACCTCTGCCTGCTCTGATACCATGTTAAATTATGTGACCATCTCATTTAAAAATTTAAGTTGTTCGAGAGAGCACACTTTTATTATTTAATTATATTCTCAACAGTGTATAACTAATACACTCTATTGTGTATTGGAGAGTGTATTAGTAGGTATTCATAATACTTAGTAATTCATGGATTCCTAGGTATTAGTAATGCAAAGGGATTTGATACATGTATTAGCATTTAGCATGGTTAAAGATCCAATTACCCCACAAAAGCACTTTTACATATTTGTAAATAAATATTTTTATACAATGCATAATATTTCTAATATAACAAACCAAACAATGCATAAGAAAAAATCTATGCATAACTAATGCAAGCACAACTAATACAAGCATTACTAATACAATTTATTGAAGATTATTTTTATATACTCTACAAATTAACGACCCCAAAGTGTCTCGGTGTCACGACCCGGGCCTACACCCTGGACGTGACCGACACTCGAAGACCATTGTTGGTCCCCAAGCGAACCCTCATACTGGCTGACTACAAGCGGAAAACTGATTCAAGCATACAAAGCTTAAAAACTGAATAAAATTCATGAAACTTATAGAAAGCTTTAACTCAAAAGAAAACTTCGAATAAAATAAATTATTCAACTCGCCATAAAATAGGCAAATTAAGTCTTTAAAACATTTAATAAAATAAATTATACAAACTTCTCAACTATACTGACTATCTATGAAGCCTCTAACTGATAAAGATGGAAGTCGGGGCAAAACCCACGACATCCTAACAACTGATATAACTGAAAGGTAAATGAAATCCTCCGGAAGTAAAGAGGCTCACCATAGCTAACTCGAACTCTCGGATGTATCAACGAAGCTCCTATTGATGATCCTGAATACCTATGTCTGTATCATGAGAAGATGTAGGCAAAATGGCTTAGTACGCGGAATGTACGAGCATGTAAGGAGAATTCTAAAACATAAACATAAGCTTGAACTTTGATAAAAAGGAAATATACTTACCTCTTCTCAACTCACTCAACTCAAAGAAACATAGCTCATCTCAATGATAAGATATTCAACTCAGAGGTATACTCAAGGATACTTAAAACTACTCAAACTTACTCAACTTAGAAATATTCAAGGATAAGATACTCAACTCAGAGATTAGATACTCAACTCAAAGATATGATATTCGACTCTGGGTACTCAACTCTGGATACTCAACTCAATATAAAGCAACAATACACATGCAATATATGGAAAGCTTTATAAAATAGTAAAACAACTTAGTTCGTTAAAGAAAATGCAATAACAAACTCAACTTTACTTATATAATAAAGTAATATAGTTTCTGTGGGAATTTCTCTAACCGACAACCATCACTTAAGAGCTATAGTGATGATACAACACTTTACCTCACGCTGCCAAGGACCATCATATGCCTTGCCATCAGTATATGACCTAATTGAACTTAATGGATCCACTAGTCTATGCGAAAATGATTTATCTAAAAAGTATGACCCTTTTCTACCCATGATGGTTACATGGTTTTCATGGAGACTTGAGTTAATATGAAACTCGCATTCCCACATCGATGCTCAATAATACTCCCAAAATATAATACTAGCTCTTTATGTTTAAAACATACTTCTTTCTGTGATTTGAGATAATTGCTCAAAAACTTAGCTCAAAGGTTATCTTAGAAATCAAGGTTTGCTCTTTTGCTTTATTGTGAAAGCATTTATTCTTTAACTGAAAACTAGCCCAAAGGCTATTTACTGAAAAACTAGCTCAAAGGCTCTTTACTGAAAATCTCAGTTTTCCGTTCTTATTTAAATGTGAAAACATTTTAAACTCTTTTGGGAATACATAGTCCCCATATACTTTTGAAGAAATGAACTTCAACTTTACTCTTACACTTTACTCAACTTCAAAGCTTAAGTCTTAAAACAAAGTTTAAACATTTGTAAAAGACTTCTTAAAATATGGTTCATGCCGAATTATGGATGTGAACGACTCAATGCAATGTTTTCAATAACCATAGATAAAACTCAATACTTGGAACTCAAGAACTTCACTGATACTACTCATTTCAAGAATGCTCAACTCGAAGGGTTCATGCGGAATTATGAGCATGAACTACTCAACTCAAGGACTAAAATATACTTCTCATCTCAAGATTGCTCGACTTATAGGGTTCATGCAGAATTATGGACATGTATAACCCAACTCAAGGACTTCATGGCTAAGATGTAATAGTCCCATGATTAGGAATATAATCTCAAAAAAAAAAAGATTAGAAACTCAATACTCAAGACTTAGAACTTGAAGATAATACTCCTTTCAAAGATACTCAACTTATGAAGTTCATGCGGAATTTATGGGCATGAACAACTCGACTCGAAGGCCTACATAACAACATGGAACTCATGTAAACGACTCTTCTCAATCTCATACTTACTTACTCAAACTTAGTTCGAATTAATAGTTTATCTCAAAGGATTCACACTCGAACTCAAAGACTTTCTTGGACTCTACTCTTAGCTCTCTCTTGAATGTGAATTATGAATTCAAGAGTCATGGTCCATGATATGAAGAATCTAGGTGATAGTGTAGACTCATGAATACATTCTCCTCACTCTCATTCTCACTTACTTGAGTCTTGGAACAAGTTATTAGAAATTGTACTCAGAAAGACTCAAATGGACTCTCTCAAAATGATCGGAAGAACTCTCCAGATCTAACTCTTAACTTTACCTTGAATTCGAATTATGAATTCAAGGTTATGATCATGTTATGAATGATTTCTAGGTGTTTGGAAGTATTTTAAGTGATTAGAATCAAAAGGAGTGAAAGTACACTTAAAAGGGACTCAAACGGGACAACCGACGGAAAAATAAGTGGGGGGCAGACGACCCTGGCGCGTTCCGGCGCGGGGCGCCAACCCGTAACTTCAGAGACTGCATATGGGCGCACTGTAGGGGCGTCGCCCCAGCCCCTTGGGCGCATCTGGGGCGTGCCTCTCCAGCCTCTCCCCATGCCAAGTTCGACGAATTTGCCTCTCATTTTCTGATCCTAAATCTCTTTTAATCGATTTCTTTTCTCAAATTTTGCTTAGATTCAATCACCCAACCTAAGTACACACTAATCCACTCAAAACAATCACTTTAATCTCAAGATATCATCAAAACCCCAACAGAACAAGATTTAGAATGAACTTCAAGAATACCTATCAAGAACTTAAATCCTTCAACTTTTTGAGAATGAAACTTCGCTGAAAATAATATGTTTGGCGTGTGGGTGAACAAACCTAACACTATGGAAGCTTACATACCTCTTAGGGATCAAACCCATGCGAAAATTCGCTACAACACGCAAGAATCTCGACGAACGCTTGATCCTCTCCTCTTTTTTTTCTTTTTTTTTCTTGAACTCTCAACTAAAACCCTAGGTTAATTTTAGGATTATAAAACTGAAACTAATCAGATTATACCCCTAAAATATTACTAAAAATGAATTAAACTGAATGGGTAAGGAAAAGACCAAAATACCCCTCTAAAATCCGGTTTTGACTTTCCTTATCTAGAGAGCCCAACTTCAAATGGACATATCTCCCTCATACGAACTCGAAACTGAGCAAACTCGGTGGCGTTGGAAAGATAATCCAAAGATCTTCCCTACGGTATCTGGTATCACATCTAACTCATCTTGATCTAGAAGTTATGGTCGTTTGAAGTTGACCCAAAACTCATACTTAGCTTAACTTGCAAAATTTCAGATTTTGCTATTTCCAATTTAATTCTTTTTGGACTCAAGGTGCTACATCTAGTGAACTTAACACTTAAGAAATTTTTAATTCCTTGGTAAAATCTCACTCACTATGAAGAACGGTTCGAGTCTTAGTTCGAAAAATTTTCTGGGGTGTTACCCTCCCACGTCATTATGCCAACCCATTTGAAACTTATGGAGTAGAAATGGATAAAATTCTTATTTTGACCGAGTTTAGTGTCTCGTTGAAATTTCATGAAGTAGAAAGATTCAATTGATAATTCGAGTAAAATAAAAGTGTCTCTCGAGTTATTATGCCAACCCGTTTAAAAGAGTTTAATAAGTGTCTTGTTAACCACTTAGCTTTTCAACTCCTTTCTAGATGTTGTCCTTGAATTTAAAAGAGGTATCAGTGCCCATTTTAAAACTTATACTCCCTCTGAATTACTTTATATGTCACATTTTTTTTAGTTACATGTCCCTTAAAAATATATGTGTTTATCTAAGCAGTTACAATATTGAAGTATATATGTATGTGCTCTTTACATAGATTGTTATGCAAATTAGTAAAAAATATTTATTTTCAAGAATAATTATTATTACTAAGAAAATAATAATAAGAAGAAGAATGTATTCAATTATATTGTTATTTTCTAAAATATAATTATTTTGAATCATCTATTATTAATAAAGACGACGAGTAAAGTAGTCCGTAGAAAGTATGGTTTAAGTACTTTTACCACTTTTAAAAGTTATATTGTGTACCTATTATCTAACCTTTATAAAATTTTAGTCTATGATTTAACAAAAAATTAATTTGCTACGATAAGACATTTAACAATGGAAGAAACTGCGAAGCTACATTAGGTATGAGTAGAATGAAATGATGTGAGATATTTTTTGAAGAATTGTACTAAGAACGCCTGCGTTAATTCAACTAATAGAAGATTTCATGGGCCAACATGTCTAAGTATGCAACATGTCAGACTGCTACTGCATGGAGTGGTCAGTGAGATTTCTTCTTTGCAGATTTGGTGGCTATAAAAATATCTGGCCAATCTTTGTTGATATGAAACAATTCTGGTGGTGCATGTGGTGGTTCATTAGTCTTGATGGAGCCATGGAGGGTCATTTGGTGTTAGGTTTGGGTGTCCCGTCAATCTCCCATGATCGATATCTATTAGATGCATCATTATTTGTGTGGATAGTCAATATAAACTGTGTGATAATCATAAAATATTTAGTTCACTCTGATTCTCAATTTTTATATTGAGATTAGTAAAATAAGGTTAGTCTTCCTTGCTTATAATTCTCTATTTTAAAGATTAGTTTTTATTATAAATAAAAATGCCTATGGTTATCTTTTCTGGTGGTATAAATTATCTTTAATACCTTTAAGGCTAGGATGAATTTATAGCCTAAATTATGGGGTACATCAATTTATGGTCTCTTTATAAAATTAGATATTTTATAAAAATATATATTTTAAAAATTAATAATATATTATTTGTTAAAAGTCGTAATATAAGAAGGTTAAATTGTATACTAAATTGAAGGTTGAATATTTTATTTAGAAAATTAGGGTTAATTTCTGCTTAATTTATTTTCTTCTAATAATAATGCGCTCATATTCTAGAAATTCTGAATTCTGAAGCGACATTAGGGACTAGGGAGTAGTAGAACTCACGGACACGGTTGTGAGGTGAGAGAATTTTGAGAAGAAAGAGACATCACACCATGTGAGGGACATATTAAAGTTAATTGTAGCTATAAACAAAGCTAACATATACTCTATCATAGTAGACATATTTAATTAGATAACAATTAAACAGTGTAAATAAGAAACTATTACCAAAAAAAATCAATGCCGACACATATCCCAAAATGGTTAAAATTTATTGAAGTAGTTCAAGTAATTGTGCTCCGATAATGCTGCGTATGCATTTCATATAAATAATTTGAAAGTAAAACAATTACTTATATCTTTAGAAAACAATAAGTTCATAAAAAAGGTATGAATTATCAAGTGTTGTTGGATAGGTTTGAAGAAGAAGACGAGAAAAATACTTCAAGTTACTTTTGATGGACAATCAATCTTTTTTAATTCATGCTTTTGTAATAGAAAGTTTGAGGTTGATAACTCAACTTTCTTCTTGATTGACATATATTTACATTACTTTGCCCTCATTTGTAATATCATGGGTATTACAAACTCTGTGATGATCAGAAAATACTTAGTTCTCTCTGACTCTTATTTTCTTCATGCTTGTTAAGTAGCATAAGTCAGGTACTTCATTAGGATTAGTAAGATAAGACCTTAGCCCCCTTGTTTGTACTTGTTCCTATTAATATTTTTTTATGCTTAATAAAAGGTCGCTAGACACTGTCTAGTGATAAATTTGCTTTTAAAAAAATAAAGTATATCGTTTGTCCATCATTCGTGGAGATTAAGCACTCAAATCTTAATTCCTTTCTTTAGCCATATATCAACTTGAAACTATGGTGATATACTCTATTATAAAGTCCTATTAAGAAAAATCAAATGCAAAATTTTATCAATAATATAGCCACATTGCTTTTGGAATAATTTCGATTCATAAACTTCAATGATCTAGAGATCTCGGCCTTAAAACAAAAGCGATTAGGTGTCGTTGCCAAAACAATTCATAATGATTATGCTAAATCAAACTCTATTCTCATCATAATAGTCCCTCTTAATCCCTCTTAATCAACTTCTCATATTCTTTATTTACACGCCCCTTAAAATAATGTGTTTTGATGATTATATCTATATTTATTATCTTTAATCATTTAAAATATTAATCTCTCATCAATAAATAAAAAGAGATTTAATCTAAGTCATCACAATATTTGTATATGTGCTCTTTACTTAAATTTCTATGCTAATTAGCCAATATACATTTAATAATTTCCAGAATAATTATTACTTGAAACAAAATGGAAAAAATGCATTCAATTAGGGGTGTACATGGCCGGGTTGGTTCGGGTTTTTCAAATATCAAATCAAACTATTTGTATCGGATTTTTAAATTTATAAACCAAACCAAACCAATAAAACTCGGGTTTTTCAACCTCGAGTTTTTTCGGGTTTTTCCGGTAAAATATTCATACAAACATATAAGTTACTTGTACTTCAAATATTTCTTTAGTCCTACCAAAATACAACTATCTAAGATGTTTCTTAAAAATATAACACAATATGATATGATTAATGACACTAAAATATCCAACAAAAATAATAATAATGAAATCGCGTAAAACAAATATTGCAAATTAACAAGTCATAATAAAATGATCATAATTTAAAAGTACTAAATCATGCTAAAATTAAGTTTAATAAGTATTAGTTACATGACTAAATATTAAAGAAAATTAAAATTAGATTATGTATTTTAATTGTCTAAACCAATGCAAAACTAAAGAACAAATATTCAATATTATTGTCATTCTTAGTGTTGAATTGATTTTCTTTTTTGCATTAGTATTAATTTGATTTTGATTTAAGCTTTA